>CM059192.1:83013087-83200508 GCA_030323885.1 Branchipolynoe longqiensis
GTGTGGGGTGGGGTGGTGTGGTTTGGTTTGGTTTGGTTTGGTTTGGTTTGTTTGGTTTGATTTGGCCCAGAATGCAAGGCATCATTACAACTATACTGCTTTCCCCCACAATATATTATTATCAGAGGACTTTTTATATGTATTACCTATATATAAAAATATATATATATCACATACATATATATTTAAAGTTTGTGCACTTAAAGCAGTATATATATATATATATATATATATATATATATATATATATATATATATATATATATATATACACACAGATGAACCTCGATGCAACAGATTCCGGAGCCAATGGACACAATCCGCTAGAGTGAATATCTGGTCCGAACATTTAAAACTCCCGAGTGATATCCGTAAGGCTAAGGACAAGCTTAGAAAATATGCTGTAAAGTTTAATTTTGACTCTAGTATTAGTAAGGATAAGAAGGGGGTCATTCATGTACATAGGCATATGAAAGATCCCCAGAGGCATATGAAAGATCCCCAGAGTAAAGTAAAGGTGAATGTGCGTGGAATAGAGCCCCCGGAAAATGTTGTTGCTGCAACGGACAAACGGCTTTAATGGACAACTGCTCCCCCCTATTAGTCGATTGGATCAAGGTTCATCTGTATATATATAACAGTTTAACACATACATGTATATTTTAAGTTATAAAATAGTGCTTTAAGTGCACTTAATATATATATAGTATACATAAGACATTTTAAGACATTTCCATAATTGCGAAGAAAAATGTCTTCAATGTCTTAAATGACATCATATACATATATACATATGCCTGGGTGTGTATGCTTTTTGTAATTTTATATATATATATATATATATATATATATATATATAATGTCATAAAGGGGCAGAGGAAAATGTGCATGCTGTTCACGAGAACTAGCTCTACAAACGAGATAGTCAACCTCTATATGAATTGAATGTAATAATATCCTATTAAATGTCAGTGTATTTTGTACATATAAGGAACCACATTTTTCACATACAGCTAAGCGTATTTTCCAGATATAATTAACCATATAACCATTTTTCCTCAGGTAAATAACAATATTTTCCATATATATACTCATATATAAACTCATGGTTTAGTAATGTGGGAACAGAGTTCCCTTACTTTGTTTGGGAGGGATACGGCATTCCCGCGATATTACAAATAGATTCCATACTTTTCTTCGCACTACACCACTATATATAACAAACATATTTTTCACATATAAGTAACCACATTTTTCAGATATAGCTAAACATATTTTCCACATATAACTAACCATATAACTATTTTTCCTCAGGTAACTAACAATATTTTCCATATATAAACTCATGGTTTAGTATATTGACCAATTTCATATGATGTCAGCACATGTATTTAGGTCAGTGCGTGCGCTGCTTGGCTGCAGGACAACATCCGGTCACACTGCAAACTCAATGGCTATGAGCAATCTTCATAGAGAAAAGGTGAAATATCTCTAAAACCACACCACCTAGCCACAAACTGATTGGATTACATATAGAAAACACATTAAAAAAAGAGATTATAAAATCGATGAGTAGCACCGCGCGTATCGGCAAACTCAATGCATTGTCAATGGCCCTGAACAATCTTCATACAGTAAAAGTTAAATATATCTAAAACCACACCAATTAGAAACAAACTGATTGGAATACACATAGAAAACATGTTTAACAACAAGATTATATTAAATTTATATGGTTAGGGTTCTGGATTTCTATTAATTTTGAAGAAAACTGACGTTTTGCACTGCGCGTACCGGCAAACTCAATGCATTGTCAATGGCCGTTAGCAATCTTCTTACAGAAAAAATTTAATATCTCTAAAACCACACGACCTAGACACAACCCGCTTGGAACCCATATAGAAAACATGTTTAACAAAAAGATTATATTAAATTTATATGGATAGGATTCTTGATTTCTATTAATTTTGACTAAAACTGATGTTTTGCACTGCACGTACCGGCAAACTCAATGCATTGTCAATGGCCGTGAGCAATCTTCTTACAGAAAGAATTTAATATATAACCACACGACCTAGACACAAACTGCTTGGAACCCATATAGAAAACATGTTTAACAAAAAGATTATATTAAATTTATACGGTTAGGGTTCTGGATTTCTAATAATTTTGACTAAAACTGACGTTTTGCACTGTGTGTACCGGCAAACTCAGTGGCAGCATGTCTTCGTTCTGCAGTCAAGCTGCGCGCGCATACACGATGTTTGTAAACATTGAAATAGGTCTATTGGGAACAGAGTTCCTTTGGGAGCGATACGGCATTCCCTCACTATTACAAATAAATTCCTTACTTTTTTCCGCACTACACCATTATATATAATTAACCATATTTTTCCCATATAATTAAAGGTGCATGGTCTGATGGCGTTTGAATTTCTATGTCATTTTTTAGATAAATATATCAAATTGATCGTTATGAGCTCCTAATCATTAGTCCGGAGTCATTTTGAGGAAAAATTACTAGTTTTGAAGCAATTTGAGCTGAAAGAACCCAAAATAATGTTGACAAGCTTGCCAAAAGTCCTGTTGCTATGACCCAGATGGTCATCTTGCGGTGACCACGTGATGTGAGATGACCTAGTAATCCTGGAACCTGACAGGGCTGTAGGTAGGTATTTCTGTTTGGGTTAGAACATTCTAGGAATAGATTGGTGCCCATGGCACTAGGGTTTTTAACAAAATACATATTTTGTAGAAAGGTTAATTTGATTTATATCTATCGAATTGACCAAGTAGCATCGAATATCCAACATCACATGTACATCGTTATATGATTGACATCGTCCCAAAGGCAGAAATTTGTTTTGCTCGCATCCGTTTGAAATTTGTCAGTTACACTATATATAAAAGGAAAAGTTTTTTTGTTATTGAATGTAGCATTAAAACGGAAACCTATGTATTTGCGGTGGATCACATCAAACTATTAATGCTCAAGCACAGCTGATGTGACCAGCATGGAATGGCTGCTGCGTTAGCTAATACAAAAGATCTGAATACAAAAGGTTCAAAACACAACGGTAGTGTTTTCAACCTTGTTGAAGGTAGGTTTAAAACACTACTGTGGCCACCCTCAAAACACTATCCTTAAGTTCAAAACACGACCTCTAAGTTCAAAACACTATTCTAATATTTTTGTTATATATAATTGCTGCAGTCATTGTCATTTGTAGTAGGGTAAGGCAGTATGCAGTAAGGTGGGGCAGTATGCAGTAGGGTGGGGCAGTGTGCAGCATAGACGACTATAGGCCCGTTTATACTTTTGACAGTGTGTGACGCCGTCAACATTACGCCGGTTGGCGTCGTGTAATGGCGCAAAACGGTCTCAAGCGTCGATGTGATGGCTCTGTCACACTACGACGTAACGCTTCAGCGTAGGGACAACGTGAAAATAAATTATACACATCAGATTTCTCGGCGTAATATGCAAATTCGGGACGTCAATGCCGCGTAGTTGACGTGAGCGTAACATCGGTAAAGCGTAGTGATAACGTGCTTCAATGAGAGAGGACAACGTAATCATGTTCACGACACGCTATATACGTTATTTGATCGCCAGAACTACGTGTCATACGTTACATACGTCATGACATGGTGGAGAAATGCTAAACGTACATTGGATGTACGTTAGGCGTATGATGTCCATATGTTGTCATTACACGGACTGTACGTTCCCACTGCCTTTGAAGTAGGTCAACGTAGTGCAACGTAGTGCAACGTAGTGAGCAGCAAGCATTTGAGTAACACACGTCTAACGTACATCGATGCACGCCTAACCCGTACATAATGCATGGCGAACGTAAAATCCTTACATTGTCCAACGTTGTCGTACGTTGAAGGTTTTGGATATGTTGAGGGTTTTGGACACCATCAGCGTATACTAATACGTGGCGCAGGTGCCACAGTGCTATCAGTATCAGCGTATACTACTGCTAAAATTGCTGCAGCACCATCAGCGTACGTGGTGCAGAGGCCGCAGCGCTATCAGTGTATACTACTAGTATGTGCGTTCTGATATGACATTAGATGTTGCCAGGAGGTAAAACTCCCAGCAACCAAACCAAATAGTATGTGCTTCAAATGCCAGTACCAGTTGCGGCATTACACTTACAGCCCCTACTGCCGTGTTATGATAGTGTTTTGAACTTATTTAAAGTTGCATGGTCCGATGAAATATAATTTTGTCAAAATTAAAACAACTACTTACATTTTATCCTATATATCCAACTTAGATACTGGTGTATTAGCTAATGATTTGGGACAGCATATACAGAATAACCAGTGAGTTTATAACCTCACCCCTTTGAACACTCAGTTTGAAACACCCATTATGCAGGAAGGCCATTAACCAATTAGGCCAATCTCATGACCTCATTAGCCACCCCCAACCAAGTGGGCCTACTGTGCAGGGTCATAGAGGGGAAGGGGAAATGAGGTGGATGTTGCCACCCCCTCCATGTTGGATATTCAATGGGTAATTTAAATTTTGAAATTTATATATATATATTACTATTGGCCGATCAATATATATATATATATTATTTGGTCCATATGAGGTATATATATGGACCAAAAAGAACTATATATGTGAAATATAAGCATTATGTGCATATCAATTTGCAGTGCTGCCTATTATTATTTAATTATTATTTATTTATTCGCTCCCTTGATATACGATTTGCTCTGGGGCAGCCATCATAGTGTTAAACCCAGAACCCGGCTCATTTGCGATGGATCCCGTCCAAACGATAATGCATGACCAGAACAGTTGCCGCCATCATAGCATTAAACCTGGAAATCTGCATTGCTATCTAATGAATTTGCATTTCTTATATATATATATATGGTCCCTTCTCAGAAAGCTGCAACAAATGTGTTTTAATATTACAAGTTCGTTAATAATGTGGCTAGAAAGCTGGGATGAGCTTGGATGCATTCGTCTGTGTTAGAGCTTTCTGGGGATACCAGGTTTGTATCTGTACGATGTGATCTCATAAAACTGTGGCCCATGAATGGTCATATTTCCATAGTTTTTGGACAATTTCTTGGCCAAAAGTAGCTTTAAATGTTTCCCTTTTAGATAACCCTTTAAGTAGGGCATTCAGAAAATATCAGTGTTTAATGTAGATACTGCACTTTGTGCTATACAAGTTATCTTTCCTGTTGTACTTCAACATCCCATACCAATAATCTGGTCAGCATCTGTGATACTGTACTTAAATGATGGTGGTGTCACATTGTAATGCACAGGACACTCTGTGTATCGACATTCTTTGAAGCCTAACTACATCAAAACCAGAGGTGGTAGTGATTTTTTATTTTTGGTTGATGATTTCACTCACATGGAAGTTTATAAATAGTATACAATAGATGTTCAGAATACATTTTAATTTTTTGCACTAATGCAACAATGGGGTCTCCAATTCTGGAGGATCACTCATATGTGATATTTGATATCCAATGCTGCTTTGGTCAATTCTATAGACATAATTAATCAAATTGTGTAATTTCAAATAATTTTTTTAACATTCGTTGGTTAAAATTGCACAGTTTGATGTTTAGAAATTTCTGCCATTGGGACGATGTCAATCATATACCGATATATATCTGATGTTGGATATTTGATGCTACTTCGTCAATTTGATAGATATAAATCAAATTAACCTTTCTACAAAATAAATTTTTTTTTAAACCCTAGTGCCATGAGCCTATGGCACCAATCCATTCCCAGAATGTTCATTCTTCAAACAGAAATACCTCCCTACAGCCCTGTCAGGTTCCAGGATTACTAGGTCAGCTCACATCACGTGGTGATTGCGAGATGACCATCTAGGTCATAGCCACAGGAGTTTTGACAAGCTTGTCGAAATTATTTTGGGTTCTTTCAGCTCAAATTGCTTCAAAACTAGTCATTTTTCATCAAAATGACTCCAGACTAATGATTAGTAGCTCATAATGATCACTTTGATATATTTATCTAAAAAATAAGACAAAAATTCAAACGCCATCGGACCATGCAACTTTAACAGTAGCGTTTTGAACTTATACCCGTGTCACATTACGACGTTTCTCTCCAACGCGCGGCGACGTGTGTCCTTTTTTGGCGAAACGTCGGGAAACGTTAGAGGGACGTTATGGGAACGTCGGTACACGTCGGTACACGATCCTGGACGTTGCAAGTCGCCGGGGGACGTCGGGGAGCGTAGGAGGTCGCTAGAGGTTTTTAGCATGTCAAAAAAATGTGACGACCGACTGTGTGTCTGTTTCTGTTTCTGTGTGTCTTTGTGTGTGTCTGTGTGTGTCTGTGAGTGTATGTGTGTGTCTGTGTGTCTGTGTGTGTCTGTGTGTCTGTCTGTGTGTCTGTTTCTGTGTGTATGTGTATGTGTGTGTGTGTCTGTGTGTGTATGTCTGTGTGTCTGTGTATGTGTGTCTGTTTCTGTGTGTATGTGTGTATGTGTATGTGGGTATGTGTGTATGTGTGTATGTGTGTGTATGTGTGTGTGTCTGTGTGTATGTGTATGTGGCTGTGTGTCTGTGCATGTGTGGTTGTTTCTGTGTGTATGTGTGTCTGTGTATGTGTGTGTCTGTGTGTGGGTATGTGTGTGTATGTGTGTATATGTGTGTCTGTGTATGTGTGTCTGTTTCTGTGTGTATGTGTGTCTGTGTATGTGTGTCTGTGTGTATGTGTGTGTCTGTGTATGTGTGTCTGTTTCTGTATGTATGTGAGTATGTGTATGTGTGTCTGTATGTGTGTATGTGTGTATGTGTGTCCGTGTGTGTCTGTGTGTGTCTGTGTGTGTCTGTTTCTGTGGGTCTGTGTCTGTGTATGTGTGTATGTGTGTATGTGTGTATGTGTGTGTCTGTGTGTGTATGTGTGTGTCTGTCTGTCTGTCTGTGTGTGTGTATGTGTGTCTGTTTCTGTGTGTCTGTGTGCGTATTTGTGTGTATGTGTGTCTGTGTATGTGTGTGTCTGTATGTGTGTCTGTGTATATGTGTGTCTGTGTGCATGTGTGTGTCTGTTTCTGTGTGTCTGTTTCTGTGTGTCTGTGTGTGTATCTGTGTGTCTATGTGTGTATCGGTGTGTATGTGTGTCTGTGTCATACACATACACACAGATACACACACATATACACACAGACACACATACAGACACACACAGACAGACAGACAGACACACACACAGACACACACACATACACTGACATACACACATATACACACACAGAAACAGACACGCATACACACACAAACAGACACACATAGACAGACACAAACATATAGACAGACACACACACAGACACACACACAGACACACAGAAACAGACACACATACACACACAGACAGACAGACACACACAGACAGACACACACACATACACACACAGATACACACGCAGATACACAGAAACAGACACACATACACACAGAAACACACACACAGACACACATACAGACACACGCGTCGAAACCCGTTGGCCGCGCGCTAATAACACGCTACTCACACTCTGCGCCAACGTCCAATTTCCGCACATTTCCCCTAAAGGTTTAACGTTTCTCGACGCTTTAATTTTATTTTCAACGCTGACGTGTCGCCCATGAGAAACGTCGTAGTGTGACAGGGCCATGATCAGGTTAAAAACACTACCGTAGTGTTTTCAACGGGGTCGTGTTTTGAACGTCCTACACCGGTGTAACGATTTCAAGTTCCCCCCTTCTCAAGTTCCCCCCCGGGAATCTGAAAACGTTTTTAACTTCCCTCCGGGGAACTTAAAAACGTTTTCAGATTCCTGGGGGGGAACTTAAAAACAGTTTTCAGATTCCTCCCCCTATTTTCAAATTCCCCCCTCCAGGAATACAATTTCAACTTCCCCCTTCCTAAGTTCCCCCCCCCCCGGGAATCTGAAAACGTTCTTAACTTCCCTCCAGGGAAATTAAAAACGTTTTCAGATTCCTGGGGGGAACTTAAAAACAGTTTTCAGATTCCTCCCCCTATTTTCAAATTCCCCCCTACAGGAATACAATTTCAACTTCCCCCCCTTCCCAAGTTCCCCCCCCCCCCCGGGAATCTGAAAACGTTCTTAACTTCCCTCTGTGGAAATTAAAAACGTTTTCAGATTCCCGGGGGGAAATTAAAAATAGTTTTCAGATTCCTCCCCATATTTTAAAATCCCCCCCTCTGGGAATTTAAAATTGTTTAAAAATAAAGAAAATTCCACAAAAATGTAAAAGTTTTAAAAAGATCGGAAATTTATGAAAAATAGTAATAGTAGTGACCAAAATTTCCCCAAAAAGATTTTTTGTTAATCGAACAATTTCACGCAAAAAATTCACCACAAAAATGTATATTTCACGAAAATAAAGAATTTCACACAAAAATTCTATATTTTTTTACTTATTCAAAAAAGCACAACAAATTGAAAAGTTAAACAAATCGAAAATTTCATGGAAAATAAAAAAATTTCAGACAATTTCCAGAAAAATAACGAATTTAACGAAAATAATTAAAGTTCACTAAAAATCTAATATTTGACGAAATTTTACAAAATAAGAGATTTTTGTATGTCTGTGTGTGTATGTCAGTCCGTAGTTCATTTTTATTTTATTTAAGATGGTGTGGATTATAATCCCCGGGGGGAGGGTAAGTTAAAATGAGGGAGGGAACTTGAAAACGTTTTCAAATTCCCCTGGGAGGAATTGGAAAACGTTTTCAAGTTCCCAGGGGGGAACTTGAATATGGGGGGAATTTGAAATCTTTACACCGGTGTCGTATTCTCAGCGCCCGGTCATTCTCAGCGGCCTGTCGTGGCTTCTGCGCATGCGCGGATTTTCGAACGTTGCCGCGAGCACTGCTATTTGTTTTGTTTACACTCGGCGATTCGACGCTGATCGAGCTGCTACGTTAATATCGCTTGGAATTTAAGGTTAATTTAATTAAATTTCATTATTTGAGTATGTAATTCTGTTAAATATGATCGCATTCAATAGATTTCAGCGTAATCGGTCCCTAACACTGCCGGGCACCAGCTGAGCTTGTACCCGGCGATGCCACGGGTCTTTTGACCACGACGGGCCGCTGAGAATGACCGGGTGCTGAAAATACGACACCGGGAACAAAGTCCAAAACCGATGACGTACTTGTGGAGCGGGTCTATGTTGATTCCGATAAAGCCTAATACATACTAGTAATACTAGGCTAATTTAGTAATCGTGGCAGACAGTGGTCTCCTGTATAGATTATATAGCCCTGAATAGTGAATGACTCAATGAGGCCTTGTGCTGGTGTGGTTCAATACGTCTATAGCAGATGTGTTGATGAAGGATGGATGATGGTGGGAAATGTTGTAGAAGAATAACACAAAGACAAACTTACCTTGCTTGTGTTGTCACTGTGTAAGTGTGTGTCCTACGACTGTTCTGCCAACCACTGCACTAAACTAGCGATGTGTACGGGTAGAAGCAGTGGGTTGAATTGTATAATTTGCAACTCACACAAAAAAATAAAAGTATATACATATAAATATATATAGTACAGTACACATGCACTCACTCCCTCACATGGTCCTATCAGCTTGCCCCACGGGAGGTCACCCGACGGTGGCGTGACATTTCACCGGCAGCCGGCGCCAGAGCCCGGGGCGCCACTAGGCTGGCGGTCGGTGTCAGTCGTGGGGCTGCCAGTGTGGTGAATTTGTTACAGATCGGCTCTGATACGATTTTTTTTTCAATTGACTAATTCAATCATCATATATTTAGGGATTGTGTCTGTTTGAAGAGAAGTGACAATGCTTGCTTTATTATTCATACCGGGGCATGGCGCCACTGCTTCCACCAATCCAAGAACTTGCTGCACAGTCACAACGCAAGAATGGCTGTCAAAGACAAAGTCAGCCTCCGTAAGTGGTAAATAAGGGTACAAATCCAATGTAGTAACACATTACCATGTGGTGATTCGGTTACATTGTATGGAATTTCTGTGTGAAATCCTATGGCTTTTGAAACGCCCTGTTTACCCCAAAGATGATGCACACCATAGCCACATGGCAAAGCAGCGACACACTCTTTCCGGCGGCGTATGCATGACGTGGCGCAATAATTTGAAAAACTTTATAGCTCGACGTGTGCCGACCTTTTTGCAATGCGGGAGCTTTTGTTCACACTTCCTGTCTACCATTCGCTATTTTAAAGCGTATGCGTAACCCATGCGTAACCTACCCCTAGCCTATGGCGGCATATGACGGTGTATTGGGACGTATTTTGACGGTTGGAGGTGACAGGACCAGCATATGAGTAACCTATGCCAATGTACCCGTAACCTATGCCGGCATACATCTAGCGTATGAGAAACGTATGAGGCATACGCTGGCATAGGTTGAAAATTTTGAACATGCACAAAATTGTTTCGGCGGCTCAACCTACACCGACGTATGAAAAGCGTATATGACCTATGACCCAACCTATGCGTAACCTATGCCGCCGTATGACGGCGTATTGGTAGAAAATCACATACGCTAAGGCTATACGTCATAGTGTGACAGCCCTTTTACAGAACGTTGTGAGTAAGCCAGAGACACCCAGAGGGTGTTGGTGCAACTTATGCCTAACCTATGCCGACGTACCCCTAACCTATGCGTAACCAATGCCGGCGTATGCATAGCGTACATCTAGTGTATGAGCCATACGCTGCCATACGCTGAAAATTGAGCATGCACAAAGATTTTTGGACGGACGGACGGGCGTAAGATGGCGTATGACGAGCGTATATGGCATATGCCCAGCCTATGCCTAACCTAAACGTAGCATATGACGGCATATGGGTCAAAAACCGCATACGCCGGCATACGCTAAAGCCATACGTCGTAATGTGACAGCCCCATTAGCTGTGTGGTGGATAGATGAGTATGACCTACCATCGGAATATTATCTACATTAAATGTATTTTCCTCAATAACGAGTAGTTTGGTCAAGTTTGTCACCTCGATCATAAAGTAGGAAGTAGTAATGTTGGAGTTTTTTTAGAAACAAGCATACTTACAGTATATAATCATATCGCAATTGTATATAATATTATATATATTTAGATTATGTACTATATATCAGTAGTAGTAGTACATAATCTATTATGTATTTACGTTCTCCTCTTGTAGTTAGGGCTCGATGAATTATATTTATCCATTCATTTTCAATCCTTTGGAAGTATTGGAAAGGCACACTGTGATTTAGTGACAAGAACACGGTGAGCTGAGATCCAGTGCATTTGACAGTTTTGAAAGTCTTAATATTATGAAAATGATTAATTCTATTGATGTAATCATTTCTATACAAAACAACACCAGTCTGCTCGTTTTCAAATGAGTCATTATATGAGGGTAGTGTATAGCAAGGAGCATCAGAAAATATTCGAACAGAAAGTGAGTTGTTGTTTATACAGAATCATATTGCCACATGTGAAGACCATTACAACTAATTAAACAATAATACGTACTAATTCAACAATGATTTTAATGTAGTATGGCTAGTCTGGTATTGCCACTTGAGTTATTGATGTTGTGTGTTGGAGTTTTACGTCCTAGCAACAGATGGGATCATATTAGAATGGGTACGAACTTAGGACAGTGCACACTCATAGATATTTGATAGTGATCTCCACTGGGAGACCAGGCCATCGGGATCATTACCTGATATTCTACTCAGTCAGATTATCCTGAAATTGAGCTAACCAGTCCTTGCAATTACACATTCCTAGTAACCAGATGGGGTGGCCAAATGAGTTGAGCGTGGTCTCCTGTTTAGATAGATTGGGGGATCCGAACACCATGGGCAAATGGCTTCGAACACTGGTCGATTCAAACCAATGACTTAAAAATGTATACTTGTCACTTTCTAGCCTGGCACTCGACATTATTAGGATAGGGCAAGGACTAGTTGGCTCAGTGTCAGGATAATGTTACTGAGTGGGATATTAGGTGCTGGCAGCACTATAAAGTCGCCATGAGTGCGCAGTCACAAGTCGGTACCCATCCTGATATGACCTTAGATGTTGCTAGGACGTTAAACAAGAAACAAACATTCTCAGTAACGTCAATGGCCAGGTAGCGACAGCTTACTATTAATTTTATAAGTTATTGGTTTGATTCTCCAGAATTTGAAAACTCGGCCGACCGCACGGGAAACCAGCGCTCTTACCGATTCGGTCACTGCGTCTGGTGCCACTTACTGTATACAATTAGAAGCAACTAAATATATGTTGCTAAAGCTACAACCTTGCTCGAAGCCTGCTGGGTGGGAAGACAATCGTTATCTGCCTAACATTTGGAGAACAGAAACATGAGGTTTCTAATACGGTGGCGCCATCTAACGGAAAGCATTGGAGTTTAGTCTTCATTCGCTGATATTATGTTGAGAATTTGAATAAAGCATTGTCACTTCACAAGTTCCCTTTTTACACAAATTTTAGGCGCTTTATATTTCAGTTCATTGTAGCCAGAAGAAATGCAACCGGCTACATATATTAATTTTATATTTGAACAAAGCCCCAGTGTCTACTAACTCTAGAAATAAGTGCTTACGCCACCTAGTGACAATTTTTATAATTACAATAACCATCGGATTCAGTGTAACCAAGGGCAATATTTTTTTTTTTTTTTTTTTTTTTATTGAGGCTGTATTTATACTGTCCATAGCATATAAGCCTGGGTATTCAGGCTTGTTTTCAATGCTGGCCAGCTGTAGTGTTGGTGTTGTACCAGACAGGTGCTATCAATTTATTGGTTTTAATTGAAGTGTAGAAGATAAAAATTGCAACAAAAGTGACAACAAAGCCGGTATAGTTTACATAGGTTTATTCGATAAGCTGTAAACACGTTAATTACCAGTTGCATTTTTACCCTTTAAAGTCGCCGGGTATACTTCACCCAGATACAAACGAATCCAGCATCAAAAGCTCTCCAAACATACCTTTGCTTAGTTTTTTCAGTTCATGCAGCTGAACATGTGGGAGCAGTGTTGAGGTCTGATGTATGAATGACATCAAAAGTGGGATTCGCTCATCACATGACTTAGAAGGGTTCCCCACACACAGGGGAAGCCATGGCAACCACCAAGATGGCAGCCACAGAAAGCTCTCAATTAAACTTTTAAAGCCTTTTAATCTCCATGATTTAATCAATTATTCACACAAAAAACATTTGAACTCTATATTTATCATTTTAGATTTCAAATTCTAACATTTTCCTCTATTTGGTTGTCTAAAAGCCTTGTCGGTGCTGCTGGACTAACTACAACACAACAGGAGCAACCAATTTCAGCACTCTTCCCCCCCCCACCCACCCCCCAGGTATAGTTACATAAGCTGAAAACCTGCAAAGGTATGCTTGGAGAGCATTTGTCGGAGTACAGTACGAGTCCCAGCAGCCTATACCTGGTCCGTTTAAAACAGCTACCCAATTTCGAAAATAATTGAGGCTTTTTAATTATTTTCTTTTAACAACTTATTGTTGCTACCCTATCATTCATACTGTAACTGGTCATATGAATCAGGAAATTGGAATGTTTTAAAAACATAAATTATGCGTCACTGGCCTTTTACATAGAAATTGTACTAAAAACCATTTTCAAATATAATCATTACAAAAACAAATTTAGTTTAGTTTAGTTCAGTTCGAGCATGTGGTGCTCAGGCCAAGTCAAATGTTAAATGGGCTGAATAAAATAAAAACACCTCAATTCTATCATTTTGTAGCCTATTTACAACTTTTAGGATTTTGTGGGTTTTTTTTAAATGACCACAACCGTTTTAAACATGACAGGGAAATGTCAGTAATGCCCTTCCCCTCCCCGCATTTTTTCAAATTTGTACATTCTAAAAAAATATAAAACAGGTAAATAAACCTGTACCCAATAAATTCTATTGGCAGAAATAGCTGACAGCTAATTTCCAAGCATCCTTACAAGACGTGATCTCCACTTCAAAAACCCTTTTCCCTCGAATCCGATACATTTTGGTGATCTTCATTTATAACAGTAACGAGACAATAAATCAGCTTCATCACCGAATATTCCACATGGCTTTATTATAAATGCAAATATGCTCAGTTTACCGTCACTCTTCTTTTCTTTTTCTTAAGGAAGAGGGGAGGAGGTGGGGGGTTTTAATTGGGAGCCAGCATCCAATCCTCACCAAACAAATAAATCTACCCGTGATCGTCATAATTACCATCACCATTAAACAAATAAATACACACATATATAAAACAATATATATCCAAAAAAATAATTAGAATTAGTCTGCTAGGTGGAACCGCGTGTGTGCACTAGGTGGACCCGAGTGTTTATAAAGAATGCTCTTTTCCAATGAATTTCTATAAACACAAGACAATATGCGTGCTTAGAATTATATAGTATAGTCTTCCTGTCTGGTCTTTATACGAGGATATAGCGCACGCACACATACACAGTTGCAGTCGTGTAAATGGATCCAACCGAGTTGTACAACCGGAGTATTACAGGACCAGACAGACCCAAGTCGTTCTCGTCGATTATTCCCAACTACTGACTGTGGCCCACCAGCAGATGCCCGATGCCTTACGCACCTGCCTACGTGCACACATACACATCCGATAATGCTGCAGTCTACCACAAACCTCCCTGCCCCATCACAGCAAGGTAGTCGGTACTAGTACTGCAGCAGGAGGTTATAATTGAATTAATTAACTTAAATACTCTCCCCACCCCGGTATTTCCCTTCACCCCCCTACTCACACACCCCACCCCCACACATTCAGGATACCTGGTTTACAACACATGCAAAGTTGCATTTCTACATAATACCACCTGGACGGTTAGTCGTCTAAATTGATATATATCATATATCTACATGGTATACATCTAGAGTTCGTCTGGCCAAATCCAAAACAGAAATCCACATTTCTATGGATGTACATCCATATATATCTACACATATATATATTTAGATCAACAGATATCTATACATAAATAGATATATATGGTTCCTCCGGCCAACTAAAAAAAAAACAGTTAAAATCCACATCTCTAGATGTACATAAATATACATCTAGATCCATAGGTATATAATATACATCCATATGATCTAGATATCCACATCATATGGACATCCATAATATTATATAAGTATTATCGTCCAGGCGATAATCAGTCCATTTTTAACTCTTATACACCTCACGCCAAGAAACAAACAACCTCCAGTTTATTTATTTGTCAGTTTGGAGTTTTACGTCCTGGCAACATCTAAGGTCACATCAGGGCGGCACAACCCCCAGCCCTATACCGATAGGAGCTGTACCCCTGTAAGATATGATAACATACCACAACAACAAAAAAGTTCACACCCAGTGAGAAGATGATGGTGTGTCCAGCACTTCACACCAGGAAGTCTCTGGTGGAGAGTACTTTACACGAGGCGGTCTCTGGTGGAGAGTTACATTTTAAGCTTCTTGGGTTGTTCCCATGTGAAGTCGCTGCGCCCAAAGTGTCCGTAGGCAGCAGTCTTCTGGTAGATAGGTTGGCGAAGGTTGAGATCACTAGAAAGGGGGTAGGGGAGACACATATATTACTTACTTTTATTATGACAAACACGGGTCTAAATCACTAGAAATAATTGTTTAAAAAAATAATTGCACCAAAATGACCAACACAAGCCCGAGATCACAGGACTGTGAATGGATGAAATTGGAGGTATAGCTCAGAGATGAAAGATCTCCGCGGTTTCGCGGATTTCTTATATTCACCGATTAACGTTAAACAATTTTTTTTTAAATGGGATGTATATGACAACAGTTGGGTGGTTCGAATCCCATTCTTATATGACCTTAGATATAGTTAGAACATAAAACCTAAGCAAGAAACTGTTAGATATGGGCGATAATGCAATCACAATAATCTAGTTGAGACCTGTCTGTGTCTGTGTGTGTCTCTGTGTGTGTATCTCTGTGTGTGTATGTGTCTCTGTGTGTGTCTCTTTGTCTGTGTGTGTGTGTCTGTCTCTGTGTGTGTCTCTGTGTGGGAGGGAGGGAGGGAGGGAGAGAGGTAGAGAGAGAGAGGGAGGGAGAGAGATTGTCTGTGTGTCTCTATCTCACAGACACACACACAGACAGAGACACACACACAGACAGAGAAATAGACACATAGACACATTTAGAGACACATTTAGACACAGACAGACACCCACAGACAGAGAGACACAGAGGCAGACACCCACACACACATATACAGAGACACACACACAGACACACTGAGACACCCACAGAGACACAGACAGACACACACACACATACATAGAGACACACACAGAGACACACACACAGACAGACACACACAGCAACATGCCAGCAACGTTCCTCCAACGCGCGTCGACGTCCTGCAAACGCGCCCGTAACGCGCGATCCAACACGTTGGCGCGCATCGGCCCACGTCGAAAGTTTTGTGCAAGCACAAAACGATCGGCGCGAGCCGACGTTCTGCCCAGAATGCCGCTGTCACTCAAAGTGTACCGACGCGCCGTTAACGCGTTCGTAACGCGCCGGTGACGCGTGCCGGTGTCACGGTTTAAAGCCCCGGCCCGATCGCAGCCCCTGCCGTGGCCTCTGCGCATGCGCAGAGGTTGTAAACAGGCTGCAGAACGAATACACACTGCCAGTGTCTATTAAAGTGTAATAGAAATGCACAATCCTAACCATATAAATTTAATATAATCTATCCGTCGAATATGTTTTCTATATGTGTACCAAGCAGCTTTTTCTAAGTGGTGTAGCTTTAGAGATATTTCACTTTTTCTGTATGAAGATTGCACTGACACTCAGAATATCCCAATTTCACTATTATCTCTGTTTTTAATACTTTCAAATAAATTGCTCTTAGGTTACATTAAATACTTCAGATCTTCCTCTTCAATCGCGCATTAAGATATTTTTAATCGATCCAATGAAAGCTTTTAAATTTATTTTACAAAAATAAATGCTTAGTCAACTGTCTTCACGGCAGGGGCTGCGATCGGGCAGGGGTTTTATACCATGACACCGGCGTTTCGCCCAAAAAGGCGACACGTCGGCACGCGTCGGTGAGAAACGTCGTAATGTGACAGCACCATTAGAGAAAGCCATCCAGACAAATCCACAACTCAGAATTTCAATACAAAGATGCAACTCAGAATTTCAATACAAAGATGCAACTCTGAATTTAGACAAAATCCATAACTCTGAATTTAGACAAAATCCATAACTCTGAATTTAGACAATAGCTGTAACTCAGAATTTAGACAATAGCTGTAACTCAGAATTTAGACAATAGCTGTAACTCAGAATTTAGACAAAAGCTGTAACTCAGCACGGTGCAGCTTACCGGACGATGCAACCCGGTCGGAGGTCAAAGTTTTCCTTGACAATGGATAGAAGCTCCTCATCGCTACGCACTCCTGTGCCATAACTGGAGACGAAGATGGACAGTGGGTGGGCTACGCCAATGGCATAGGAAACCTGCAACGGTCAATTAGCATCCGATAAGCAAATGTTGGTTCAGAGCAGGCAATGCCACCACCGTCTTCACCAATAAGCGGTCATTAAATAGTCACAGTTGCATAATACATTCTGTTTCATATATTTGAGTTAAAGTTGCATAGTCTGTTGGTTTTGAGTTTTCATCATTTACTGCGATAAATATATTAGGTTGATCCTTATTATCTACCATATCTTTAGTTTAAAATAACTTTCATTTAAAATTTACTAACTTTGCAGATATTTGAAGTGTAAACAAATTGAATTAATTTTGGCATGCTTGGCATAACTCTGACCCCACAGGCTTCAGCGGTAACAGGTTCCATTATATTAACTTAGTGTTCCCTTCTACATAGTCAAATACCCTATAATACTAAGACGGCTCACTCCCTATCTCTCCCATGGTAATGCAAATTTTGCAGTGCCACCTTGTGGTGGGTTTGATCATCCCAGCTGCTGGTTGGTGTTTCACATGTAAACACATACAATTATATCATACATGAGATAGGTAAGTATGAATACACATCAATATGAAATTGCTATGAACAAATACACATCATCATCATCATCATGAGTATCGCCATCATCACACATCTTTCACATTCATATATACATTTATACATATAATATAGCACCTGTTTAACCAAGAGAACAGCCAGCGCACCAAGTGGTGGGTTTGATCATTTTTATTACACAGTACAGGCTGAGTGAGCCATCTTAGTATTAGACGGTCTTTGATACAGTACAACCCCGTTAAACCAATGATCGGTTAATCCTAACAAATTTCTAGGGTCCATTCAAGTTTGGTTTAACAGGGTTATACTGTGGCAATTAATAAGTGCACTTATACCTTAAGGTGGATATGTGGATTCAAATTGAGATAAGTGTCTAACCTTTGAAAATGTGATACTAAATCAATTTGATAGAAGCTGTTAACAGTGAATCCTATATGGATCAGGGTTCTGACAAGCACGCCAAAATTAATTGTGCATAGATACGTTTCAAATAGCTCCTAAGTTAGTCATTTTAAAGCAGTTATTTCGAACTAAAAAAGACCTGTGCATCCGGTCTCGCAGCTTTCAGTCTTGTCAAAGCTAGTTTCAGTATTCTTGAATGAATTTCAGTTACTTTTACCGTGAAAAATAAACAATTACACAGGGGAAATATTAATTTCCCCATTACACTTATATGGTAAAACGGGGGCATAGAAACTTTCAGGTGGATCGAGATTCGGCAACAAAACAAACAAATCCATATTTTCGCATTCAGTGTTCGATTCCGTAACAAATAGAGGGTGCACAGGTCCGTTAGAGTAAGGTAGATTATAATGATCAACCATATATATTTATTTCAGAAAATGACAGCAACTCAATACCATCGGATTATGCAACTCTAGCTTAGTTCTTCAGCTGATGTTTTTTTGTGTTTAAAAAAAAAAAAACATTTTTTAATTTTTTTTAAAAAGATTTTTTTTGTTGTTGTTGTCAGGTTTACGTCCTGACAACATCCAATGTCATATCAGGACGGGCTTTTTAACAAATCGTTTAAAGAAGACAATTTCTGTCTTTATTAAATGTTACAAAACACACAAAAACAGTCTCACCTGGACGAGAACCCGTCTGCAGAGGCCGGCTTTGACGAGCGACTTGGCCACCCAGCGGGCTGCATATGCCGCTGACCGGTCAACCTTGGAGAAGTCCTTGCCAGAGAAGGCGCCTCCACCGTGCGCACCCCAACCACCGTACGTGTCAACGATGATCTTCCGGCCAGTCAGCCCAGCATCACCCTGGCAACGGGATGCAACAGCAGTGTTTGTACCATTGATTGGTGGTTTCTTTACGCCATGTGGGCGACATAGGCCATATTCACGGCGAGGATCGTTTGTTTTTTTATTCAACCATCGCTTTTACACAGTGCAAAATTTGTGTCAGTAAACACTGAATTTCAAAAGCTCACAGTTATATAATTTGTGACTAAGGGAAATAGAACTAATGACAAGTATCAATTTAAAAAAACTGAAAATCAAGGGGATGGAGGGGAGAGGGGGCGGGTCTAGGAGCTTGCCTCACTCCCGGAATTTTTTTTTAAACCTACAATTAAAATGGTGCAATCTGGCACCTTCTTGGACATATTTTGGCATTGAAATTCCAACTGTTTTAAGAAATCTCATTTGTTTCTGTCGTCTGCTTTCAGTCTTCGTGCACTGAACACAAGTTCCGAATCAAAAATATACAAAAATTGCGGACAGAACTTTTCCCGATCAGCGATTACCCTGAGAAATGGGATCCTTATATTCCGCATGGGAATCTCACGCTCTACGGATCCAGCCACCGCATCCGGGTTATATTTTAAAGGGGGAAATCCACCACACCACACCATTCCCAAAGCACCTCAAACGCACCTGCGGGCCACCGATGACGAAGCGGCCAGATGGCTGGATGTGGTAGATGGTGTGGGCGTCTGTGTACTTGGCAGGGATGACGGCATTGACGACATGCTTCATCACGTCAGCGCGAAGCTGCTCGGTGGAGATCTCCTCAGAGTGTTGCAGTGAGACGACAATGGTGTGCACGCGTATTGGGATGCACGCGCCTCTATCCAGGCGGTACTCGATCGTCACCTGGAGACGTAAGTAGGGTTCATACAAACATTTGAAAATGAAATTCAAGGGTTTTGCTGATTTTCATAGGAAAGGTTTTCAAGGATTTTAAAGTTTTCAAGGGAGTTTCACGTGTTGAAAGTGCACCACAAGAACCAAGTTTTTCAATGTTTTCTCAGCAACACATGCTTTAGTTTAACCTATAATTAAGTAATTATAAATAAAAAAGTGACAACATAAAAATATTGAACAGTTATTTAAATTGTATGGTTTACAATTTATCAAGTTAAACAGCCGCCTTGAAAAACACTAATCACAACAACACTTGCCATGGCATTTTTAAGGGTTTTATGTGAAAACGGGCCATATTCAAGGGTATCCAGTACTTTTGTCAAAAGTTGCAGTTGCATTTTCAAAAGTTAGTACTATTTAATTACCAGTACGAACCTTGTGAACGGCCCTTTTTTTGTTGTTAAACCACACACACCTGAGTCTTGGAGTCGGGGCGGGCCCAGGACATGACTCCATTGCGCCGCAGCTCGGCCAGCTTGGCGTTGAGCTTGTGTGCGAGCACGACAGTGAGCGGCATGCACTCCTCCGTCTCGTCAGTCGCGTACCCGAACATGAGGCCCTGGTCTCCGGCCCCAATGTCCTCCTCGTTACGCCCAATGTGCACACCCTGCGCAATGTCGGGGCTCTGCTCCTCCAGGGCAGACAACACATTGCACGTCTTGTAGTCGAAGCCTGGATGGGGAGTAGGAGAGGAGGAGGAAGAGGTAGAGGTGGTTAGCTACAGGGATGGTTGTTGGTTGGTTATTAGTTTTACGTCCTGGCAACATCTAAGGTCATATCAAGACGGGTACGGACTTATGACAGTGTGAACTCATGGCGACTTTATAGTACTGGCCGACTGGGAGACCAGGCTGCCAGCACCATGTGCTATCCAGGGTCCGTAAACATGTGAAGATATGGACTTCAAAGTTATTTCAATGTTGTTTTGGATGTGAATTCAAGACTATTGGATTTCAGGGGGAAAAACAACGATGGTGAATGGTGATTTCAGACTAATTCAAGGTGTCACGATTTTATACGTACACACAATTTACATTTGCACTTCAAAGACAGAAACAAAGACAGCAGCTCAAAACCATCGGATCAAACAACTTTGATTTAAAAATGTTGCGAGTACTCAATGATCAAAACAAAACACTAAAAAAATCTTGGTTTATAACAAATATTTAAATATAATTGTTGTTTTTTTGTTTTTTTACGTCCTAGCAACATCTAAGGTCATATCAGGACGGGTTTTATATATTAGAAAATCCAAGCATGTGAACAAAACAAAGTTAAATTGTTTTTTAAATAAAAAAATGATTATCGATAAAAATCCAAACGTGTTCAGTACTGAAAGCTTACATCATCCATATTTTGTCTACGCCTAAAGACAACCATTATGATGACCCATACTGAAAGATAATAATCACAATAACATTATAAAATTCAACGACAAACCTTTTGATGAGTCGTCATAGCCGATGTGCTTGATGGTGTCACGTACGACCTTCTGGTAATCTACGTTGGCTTTGGAGCTAATCTCACCAAGCAGCATGATCATCCCTGTCTTAGCAGCGGTTTCTGTGAGAAATCAAGAACACAAATTATCAGGTTAATAAATTCCAGGGATGAAAGTGGTCTCCAGCAAAAAAAGCGGAAATTCTCCCATAGGCTTAGCACTGTCAGGGAATCGCGGAAAATTCCTTGAAGTCAGCCTTCACCCATATTGGTATACACTGATAGTGCTGCAGCGTTTGCACCACATATTAGCATTCGCTGATAGTGCTGCATCATCTGAACAACATATTAGTGTACGCTGATCATGCTGCGGGATTGCAGTACAGTAAAAATCGCGGAAATCCGCGCAATCGCAGAGATCTTTCATCCCTGATAATACAGTGAGTGAGTTCCGGGGTTTTACATGGCGAGATGTTCCCCCCCCCCTACTTATTTTCTTTTTAAAATGTTGACTATATCACTCAACAGAAAAGTACAATAGGCTAAAAATATTTAATGGTTTTAATGGTTTAAAATTATTTGTTAATGTCAGAGTAAAAGTTTCTATAACTGCAAAAACGAAGGTAAAAATCAGACAGAAACATAAAGACAGAAGCTCAAAACCATCGGATTAAACAACTTTGATTTAAAACTGTTGCTAGTACTCAATGATCAAAACAAAATGCTAAAAAAACCTGTTGGTTTATAACAAATATTTATATATAATTGTTTGTTTGTTTACGTCCTAGCAACAGCTAAGGTCATATCAGGACGGGTTTTATATATAGAATATATATTACTGGCCATATAGCCCAGCTGTTCAATGATTACTTCACCGTTCACATTTTTATAAAGGTCCTGCAGATTTTACGCTTCATAAAAGCATTAGGCATGTTAGCTGCAGGCTAACATGGGTAATTTGCATGCAGCAAAGGTCATATTCACGGCGAGAAGCGTTTCACTTGTATTCTGTCCATTTTAGTTTGACCATCGCTTTTACAGTCATGGGAAGGAAAGTTAGGTTCTAAACTATTCCAGGAACACGGTGGTCAAATATCGTTAACCACATTGGAAAGGATTGGTTTTTGTAATCTTCAGTTTAAAGGGTATAGTACAACTTCTTTCATGC
Source organism: Branchipolynoe longqiensis (assembly GCA_030323885.1). Classification (NCBI taxonomy): domain Eukaryota; kingdom Metazoa; phylum Annelida; class Polychaeta; order Phyllodocida; family Polynoidae; genus Branchipolynoe; species Branchipolynoe longqiensis. Next base: position 83,035,949 of record CM059192.1, read on the forward strand.
AATATAAAGGCTGTGAGACGGAATGACTCAATATTCAGGGGTCTCGCAACATAGCATAAAGGATGGCGGGCCCGCCATCTGTTGAAGCGAAGGTTGACTTATTTCAGGAAGTCCACAATCCTTACTTGCACAACTTACATATACTGCCTATAACTTTCCACCAGCTGTATCGATTCATACCATCCCTATCCTGAATACTGTGGAGATCACTGATATTGGATTTTTTTTTCAATTTAATTTTTGTTAAAGCTGATCACTTTATATCAAATCTGTGAAGCTAATTTGCAGCTTCGCCCATTAACAGCAACCTGCAGAGCGACTTATTCTCCAGTATTGTAGTTAGAAGTAGAAACCTAACACTGAAACAATACCACAAACTATTCTGCACAAACAATCAACTTCTGTGACCAATTTGACTTCAATAATGGAAGTTCCAAATTTAACAGTAGCGTGAGTGCATGTGCGTAGGTACTGTATGCAAGTATGGGCGTGTCTTTTGTTCTGAGCAACCACCCCATCAGCTGTCAGTGGCCATGCCCCATTTTGATTAAACAGATACAATCTTGAATCTGGAAGGCAAACTACATGATATACGATCATATAGTTTCTACACAAACTTACCACATGCTACCTTGGCGTTGGGGTCCTGTTTAATATGAGCATCCAAGACAGCATCGCTGATCTGATCACAGATTTTATCTGAAAGCAATAGCAATTCATATTAATATATTATGTAACAAACAGTACAGTTTTACCGCCCCTCTGCCAAGTACCTGCCGATGGCGATGGGCTTCCACAACCTCTGATACTGAGACCGGATCATTTTGATTCATTTGCACGATTTCACAAATTATGAAGGATTTTTTTTTTTTTAATTGTTTTTACTAAGTACTAGATCATAGTAGATGAACTGTAGTCTCACTCACAGTGTGATCTAGGCATCACAGAAATACAATGATTGAATGACTGATGTCCTCCTTCAACAGTCCAGGCCTTGGCCCAGAACGTTAGAAAGGGAATGCAGATGTGAATTTATACTAGTTACTTATTCTTATAACTTATATGTCTCATAAGTTATACTTATAGGCTGCTTCCATCAGCATGGCCAGGCATGGGAACAATGCTTAATTATATTTATGATTCAATGGCAATCACAATGTGAATCACTCAATCATAGTCGATGTACTCTGCCTATGGTCGTATGGACGTGAGACTTACAGTTCCACTACATCGCCATCGGATGAGAAATTTAGCCACTTCTGATTAGATATTAAAACACTGGTACTATTGCCATTGGCATTGCGAAAGCCTAGTGTGAGTGTAGAACAGACCTAATAATTACTGCATGCCATAATATGATAATTATAATAGCGAACAGTATACTATAAATCAAACATCACTAGTCAATACACTGTCTACACTACACTACAGTTTTGACAGTCACACTTGGCCGGCCGCCTGGTTTAATTAATACTATAAACCAGTCAACGCTCGAGTCATTCACTCATTCAGTCATTGACATTTGTTGTTGGTTGCCATTTGTAATACTAATAATAGTATCCTTCAGAGTTCTCTTCTGTGTACTCAGTACTGCCAGTGTTTGGCAGTTATTTTGTCAATATAACACTTAAACACACTTTGAAAAGCAAAAGGGCTTGAAAGCCTTGATGACAATGATGTTTGTTGTTGTCAGTTGTGACCACTCCTCTGTTGGTTTGTTTACATCCAAGGCCAAGGCAAGGGGCCTGATCGAACCGCTGATCAGATCCGACAGAGCTGAGCTACCTCCAAGCCTCGGCGGTTTGTTTACATCCGCCACGCTGCGTCAGTGCATGAAGATCGCGTGGATTACATCGCACATTCATAATCATGATACATACAATTATTAGTAACAATACATGACAGGATCATAGTCTAGATTAGAAATATTATCACCAAAACAGACAAATAAAATGCACAAACTCACCAGGATGGCCCTCACCAACCGACTCCGACGTGAACAGGAAGGTTGTCATCGTATCTCCAACCGGTCTCCCGTTTTCCATAACTGCAGAAAATTAAGTTCACAATCGGTAAGGTCTAACAAACTGACAACGCTACAGTGATGTTAACACTATAAATGTTTTGTGGAAAAGAGGCAGCGCTTCCCAGGTTGCGTTATTTTATATTGAGCGTGTCACGTGCTATCAACTAGCACCCTCATTGGTTTAAATAGACTAGCCTGCTTTGAGGGGCGATGGTCCGGGAATAAGCCCAGAGTCGCAACATGAATGACAAAGTTCAGCTTTGACATATTCCAAATACACAAACCCTGATAGAATAATACATTCAAACGTTATACCAATCACCTTTGACATTCTACTATTATCAAAGGCGAAACAATAATCCCTACTCTAAAGATACCAACCCCTCACGATATCACCCAAGATGTAAATGAACGGCTCCACAAGACGAAAAAATATGGCGGAGATTAGTGGATTTTGGATAGCTGTGCCGTGTTTTTCCGTCATCGTTGGCCTTCTTTCCATATTTGGACCAGGTGACGTTTGCACACATGTTCTTCTTTAATTGGTATTATGCCACAGGGTAGATAATCAATCAGCGCGGTCAATGGTTTTAAGTGATCGCCCACTTTTCGTTGCTTGCAGTGGCCTCTCCGGTCTGTTTACATTCTGCCTCCCATATGACACTTACCAAAGTGTGCACGTGGATGCTGTAACACCCCCACCGCAAAGGGTGTCCATACAATTAGTATACTGTAAATGTATACGTAATGTTATGTTAAAAGAGATGACGGGGCAGTAATTTACCGTCACATGATTTCGGGAAGCCTATACTCAATAATACCGACCCACCCAGGGCCAGGGGGGAGACTAAGCCTAAGGACTAACACGTGTACATATTATGATAAACAATACGCATACTCATAGGTGGAAAATGAAATGATCAAAATCCAGCAAACGGAAATAGCTCTATAGGTGTGTTTACACGGGCGATTTAAAACGCCTCATATGAAACGCCTTGCCTAGATCGATTCACATTTGCCGTGTAAACGCGATGCTGTGGCGTTTTAGGGCTGAATCGCTTCATATGAAACGCCTCATCTATACCACCTCGGGAGGTGGTTTATTTGAAGCGATTCAGCTTGTTCCCGGGCGGCGATAGTATAAAATAGTAGTGCGTGCCGGGAACAGGGGGAGCAGTAACTAATCGCTGGTTCCCGGCAGTGTTAGGGCCCGATTACGCCGAAATCTAGTGAATGCGATCATATTTAACAGAATTACAGACTCAAATAATGAAATTTAATTAAATTAACCTTAAATTCCAAGCGATATTAACGTAGCAGCTACATCGGCGTCGAATCACCAAGTGTAAACAAAACAAATAGCAGTGCTAGCCGGCTACAGGCGCCTGCTGATTCCCGGCGCCACACACTTTTCAACTCCGCCGTGTAAACATCTCTCTAAAATGCTTCATATGAATCGCCTTGTCTAGAACGTTTCACAATTCCCCGTGTAAACACGGCTTATGGCGGCTGCCATTTGTACACTCGTGCTGAATCGCATAATAATAAATAAATAATTCTCCGAGCGTTTATATGTATATGTCAATAATGACAATAGACTAGTTTGTAATTCCAAACTTTCATGTTTATGCCAAATTATTCTGTATTTCTATTCATTTCGTTTTGCACTGCGTGTAGCACAAACTGCATAGAACGCAAACTCAATGCACATGGGAATTTATTTGGCTCTCGACGCCGTTTTCAGCGCACAGTCTATAGACAGTTTCGTAATTCCGACTCGTCTGTGTGCGGGTCGGTCCTAAGCATTGCTTATTCATATTACTCTATATAATAGTTTTAATACCGGTTTCAGTGGGTAGACTAGTATTACTATAGGCAGATACTGTATCGTGCATCCGCACTTGGGGCCCGGCGTGCTGGGGCCGGGTGCGGCCTGCCAGCTTGGCAGGCCCGACTTCAAAGCAGCACAGTGCTGCACAAACGCATAGGATACAATGTCCCACCGGACCGTGGTACCAACGACTAACCGACACTTTGCTGAATAATATTTGCGTAACTAGTTACACGCCACATAACACAACTTCACAATCACAATACATTGACTAGCTCGTCGATGATTACCTACACTCTCCAACTCTAATAATTATTTCTGAAATATCCAGATAGGACTACGTAATGGGTTGTAGTTGTTAGTTTATTTATAATTTACCTTTCGGTAGCATCTGACTTTTAAGGTCATACCAGGGCGGGTAGGCTACTTCGGACAGTGCACACTCATGGCTGCTTTATAGTTTGATCATCAGGAGGTCAGACAGTGCATACTCATTGCTGCTTTATAGTTTGGTCATCAGGAGGTATGTGGTTATATGTGCAAAGTGAGTTTAAAGTTTAGAGTCTATAATAAAGGATATCAACCCTAAATTTCGGCTGCAAGTTGACCAAGCATACTGGGTTGCAGCTTTAGTCCTTCGTGGGTGATCAGCTGAACTCAAAATACATACATTAGTGGGTCACATGTGGGTTGTGTAATTGACACCTCATTACTTAGTTAATGACAGCAAAAGCAAAGGTATTGTAGTAGTCTGTACTGACCTCTCAGGCAAGGGGTCACATAGACAGGTGGGCGAGGGAAGGGTCATGAGATCAGGCAGCCTAGGTGGTATAATCGTTAGCACACTAGCCCAGAATGCAAGCGGTGTGGCTTCGAATCCTGCTGGAGGCGCAATATTTCCCATTAATCCGACTTAGAAAAATGTCACCCTGTTTAATTTATCACAATATCAGGCTGTACATTTACATCCTCTAGTTTTACATCCTTGCAACATCTAAGGTCATATCAGGACGACCACCGACTTATGACTGTGCACTCATGGCATCTTTATAGTGCTACCGCACTAGGAGACCAGGGCACCCGCACCATGACCCAATTTCCCCACACAGTCACATTATCCTGATGCTGAGCTAAGCAGTCCTTGCCCTATCCTAGCAATGCCAAGCACCAGGTTAGGTAGCGACAAGTTTCAATTTTGTAAGTCATTGGGTTGACTCGACCGGGAATAGAACTCCAGACCTTCCACACGTGAAGGCTGCGCTCGACCAATTTGGCCACCGCATCTGGTGGGTTGGTTGGTTGTTGGAATTTTACGTCCTGGCAACATCTAAGGTCATATCAGGACGGGACCGACCGCAGTTGGTCTTTTGACTCGGTTTCTCTAAAGCAAATACTAAAGAGATTATATTGCCATTGTTTGCCTACCTACCCAAAGCCACAAATCTGCTAGACAGATAACAGTTCCGCCCCAGCCGCCGCCCGCGTTGGATAATCGGTATAGCGCGGGCCTCGCGTGCGGAAGTTTGGTTCCCGGTCGAGTCAAACCAATGACTTATAAAATTGATACTTGTCGCTTCCTAGCCTGGCGTTTGACATTAATAGGCATTAATAGGATATGACAAGGACTGGTTAGCTCAGTGGCAGGATAATGTGACTGAGTGGGATATCGGGTCATGGTGCTGGGGGCCTGATTTCTCAGTGGGCAGCACTATAAAGTCACTGTGAGTGCGCACTGTCATAAGTCGGTACTTGTCCTGATATGACCTTACATGTTGCCAGGACATAAAACTTCAACAAATCAACCAACCGCCCGGGATGTACTTAAGGGCAGATAGGATAACACACTGACGTATCATTTTCCACAAATACATTAACCGATTGCAACATCTACCCCTATCCTATCCCTACCTGTGCAAAATCCCTGATAGTCAATAACTAAACCATTAGAGTGTATAGATTCAAGAACATATATGTTGTTTATTCCAAAACTGCCTCCATCCTTTCAATTCATTAGGCCAAATACATTTCTTTTAATTGGTGATTGTCCTTTTGATCACACAAATCAGAGTTGGACGGGCGGTTTTTATTTATTCTATTTTTTCAGGCATATGACGTAGACGTAATATCTCGATGGCCGAATGAGTTGAGCATCCACCTCCCATTCTGGTAGTTTGTGGGATTCGAACTCGTGGGTTCTAACGTTGGAGGAATTAAACCAATGACAATTTTTACTTGTAGTTGTAGCTACCTAGTCTGACGCTCGGCATAACTAGGATAGAGCAAGAAACAGTGGAATGAGCTCGACGCATTTTTGAGCAGTTTTGTAATCAAATACAAAATAAATCAGGGGCGGGCGATTTCTCAGGCACGGGCGGGGACCATCACCATATTTTTTATTTGGCCTTGCATAGTCCGATGGTCTTGAGTTTCAGAAATTTTCTGAGATAAATAGATTAGGTTCATCATTATAATATACCTTATTTTAGCTTGAAGTAACTTTTATTTTAAGTGGATAACTTTTGAGATATTTGAAGTGCAACCATGCAAAATTAATTTTGGCAAGCTTGCCAAACTCTGACACCATAGGCTTCTGCCTATTCAATTGCCTCACTATTCCTGTATGTGTGGTGACAAATACTTAATAAGTGCATCAGTATCTAAGCTAGATATGTAGAATCAAATTTAGATCATTGTTTTGGTTTTGAAAATTTGATGATTATCGGACTGCAGCTTTAAGCGTCCAACTATTACTGTTTGGCCCGTACATATACTCATTTTGGGTTCAAAAGCCAGATTGAAATGATAGAGAATTTGATGTATTAAATAAAGAAAATCCCATTGTATACTGAATTAGTCTCAACGTTGATAATCTTGCACTCACGTGACCAGAATACTGAATTGGCTAGCACGCACATAAACCAACAAGCACGGGTAGGGCATATATATAGATATCCAGATTGAAAGCATTCCCATTGGGAACCTTTCATGAGCCATTTCTCTCGCTATACACTTGGTGGCAGCACCCGTTCCCGGTCCAAGTCAGTCATCATGGTTGGATAGAAGGTGTGTGTGTGTGTTGGTGGTGTATGGGTGTGGTGGGGGTGTAGGTGTGTGGTGGGGGGGGGTGTAGATGTGTGGTGGCAGTGTAGGTGTGTGGTGGGGGTTTAGGGATGTAGTGGGGGTGTAGGTGTGTGTGTGTGTGGTGTAGGTGGCGGTGTAGGTGTGTGGTGGGATTTAGGTGTGTGGTGGCGGTGTAAGGGGTATAGGTGTGTGTGGTGGTGTGTAGGGGGCATAGGTGTGTGTGGTGGGGGTTTAGGGCTGTGGTGGGGGTGTAGGTGTGTGGTGGGGGTTTAGGGATGCTAAAGATTGTGAGGTGCCGCTCTGCAAGACACCCCTACACCTCCACCACAAACCACCTACACCCTCACCACACACAGTCAACCCCCACCACATACACCTACACCCCCGCCACATCCCTACGCCCCCACCACACTCCTACACCCCACCACACCCACAACACCACAACACTCACCACCCCCCACCACTAAATCCCCATACCCCCAGCACACACAGCAAAGTCCTCACCACACCCCTACACCTCCATAACACACCCAGCACACACACATACACCCCACCACCCACCCACCATACACCCCAACCACACCATACCCACTCACCCCTAAGTCCCCACACACATGCCAAAATCCTCACCACACCCCTACACCTCCACCACACAAACATACACCCCCACCACACACACCTACACCCCAACCACACACACCAAAATCCTCACCACAACCCTACACCTCCACAACACATCAGACCGGCATGGTGCGCCTTCTGACGAGAGTCATGCAAATTCAAAGCTCCCCATTGGTTAAATGTGCAATTAATTAAATAACAGTTTAGATAAGTCCATCGCTATATAATTAGTAAAACCTCTCTAAATCGACCGACCATAGTCCTGACCGACTTTAAGTGGTCCATTTAGGGAGGAGATCGGTTTAGGGAGTTAGAAAATCATTATAATGGTATTGTTGGAACCCAAATAATAGGGGAGTGGTCGATCTGTGGAGGTGGTCGGATGGAGAGGTTTTACTGTATATTGATCATTTAATTTGATTGCAAATCCAGGCTAAATATAGATTTAAAAATTACTGTAATATAGAGGATGAAAAATCTGCATTTTTGTTGATTTTCTATAACTATATATATGTTAAAATATTTTGACAATTGGGTTTCAGCAAATAAGCAGACAACCCCTTATACTTAGCACTGCCAGATAATCGCAAGAACGTTATGTCAGCGGTAACTTATATTTCGGTGGTATGACACCTAAGAACAGCTATAATGCGTGTTAATTATGACAATTAATAGCTCAGCAACTGACACAATATATATATATAGCATTTACAGGTGTTTATGTAAATTTATTGAAATTGAACATATTTGAATAGTTGGGTCGAAGAATATATAAACTAAAAGAAATTATTCTCAAAGCTAAGTATTTAATTTTGAAGTTCTAATATAAGTGCTTGGCATGTATTTTAATTATCGATGATCTATCTATATCCATGGCATATATACTTACACTTTTCTAAAACTTGAGATAAGAGTTGTCTTTGACTTGATCCTGGGGTCTTTAGTGTATGACTTGGAACTTCCAACACTGAAAATCGTTGACTAGAATGTAAAATAGTTCTCCATTGTTTTCCATTAAATTGTGTTTATACTCTTTAACAATTAAAAAAAAAAGTTGCATAGTCCGATGAAAGCATTTATAATCAAAACACTCACCTAGATTTGATCTAACATATCCAGTTCCAACTTAAGATAGTTTATGCATTAATGTTTGCATAGAAGGAATACTAAATCAACCTACCACTGCTGAATCCTATGATATCCACTATTTTGGTGTGCACATCAAATGTAATTTGACATGTTTTCGCTTCAAATATCTCTAAAATGAACACTTTAAAATAAAGGCTACTTCAAAGTAAAGTAAAGTAGATTATAATAATCAACTTAATACATTTGTCTAAAAATCGAAAGCATCGGATTTTATTACTTTAATGCTGATGCATACTAGGCAATGGTCAGCCATTAACTCTGTCCGCTACGTTTTCTGTCCAGAAGAACTGATCAAAAATATTGAGCAGGCGAGGATAAGCAAGGTCACTTAAAGTTGCATAGTTTGATGGTTTGAGTTTCTGATTTTTTTCCTTTAAAAAAAGAAGAAGAAGAGAAATAAACTAGATTTATTGTTATAATCTCTTTTAATTTAATTTGAAGTAACTTTTTATTTGAAATGGCTAACTTTGGAGATATTTGAAGTGAAAACATGGCCAATTAATTTTGGCAAGTACATCAAAATTCTTATACCATAAACTTGAGCAGTAACAGGTTCTATTAACTTGGCTATACTTGCATCCCTTTAATTCTATGACTATGCAGCAACAAGTGCTTAATATGTGCACCAATATCTAAGTTTGATATGTAGAATCAAATCTAGGTAAGTCTTTTGGTTAAAAAAATGTCACGCTTTCATATCTGCCTATGGCTATGCAGCTTTAACTAACCTCCCCTCCCCATACGCCCCCTCCCGCCTGGGTTCAGCAGGTTCTAGAAACAAGAACAAAGCTAGAGAAACGAAAAGGTACAGGGCCCCACCCAAGCAAACAACTCCCTTGATCGGGGGGGGGGGGGGGGGGAAACAAAAAGGGTAGAGCATAGGACAGAGAAATGAGGAGAGTTGAGTCAAAGGACTGTGTCTCTTTGCTCTATGGTGACCAGCCGGCGAGCCAAAGACACAGACAGAGTAAGATTAGAAAGTGAAATGCTGGCGGGCTCCCCCTCCTGGAACTCTTTTCAGACATTATTAAAGACGAGCAATGCCAGCAGAGAGGAAATAGAGAGAGGTGGGGACGGAGTGCGGTCCGGATAGCAAGTGCTGTACTATTTAGGCGGTCCTCAAAGTATGCTATCGTGTATAATCACTCCACTACAATCACTCTGTTCAAAACAAAAGTTGTATCGGCTAGCTGCAGAAGGAAGGTTACTTCGTTTCAAATTTACAACTGGTTTTTAAATTATATTTGTTAAAGAATCAAGTTTCAAACAAACAAAAATTGCTAAAATATTTAATGCGCATTTGTGTCAACGATACGTTGACTGCACACACAAGACAGGTGGTAACTGTTATATGTACGGCGCTCCTCTTTTCGACACGCCTCTAATACCAGCCAATCAGGAACCAGCTTCACCCATCGCTGGTACCAACTCTTTACTGGTGTCGAGTTGTCGAACTGACAGAGCGCCTTGATTTTGTTTCTATTTTATTTTACCATAAAATATGGTACTACCAAAAATGTGCTTTTCTAAACTAACAATAAGTAATTAGTAAAGTATTTAAGCAATTTGACATCAACATAAACACGTTAGGAAATTACATATCTCATACAATGTCATGAATGTGTACTGTAGTCTATACTGTACTGTCTGTAGTGTAGGCTGTCCATTACGCATTAGCCTGATTAGGTACAAGATTCACCCCGTACTGCTGCAGTAGGTGTACTACAAGTACCGGGTGAATCTTTTATCTAGCTGTCCATGCATTCATCATTCATAGACAATAACTGAATAAGACATGGACATGATTCCTTATAAACAGACAGCAGTTAGATAGGTTATGGCATCCTAGAGATATAAAAGAATACATACAAGTATATTAATTTGTTTATTTAACGATGGTCAAGCCTAAATCATAGTAATTTATGGCTGAACAATTAATCCGTTCTTGACGTGTTGATTAAATTTGATTGTTGTTGGCTCTGCCTCTGGCAATCAATTAAATCCCCAGAATGTTGCTTTACTTTTTTTATTAAAAAAAAACACTATAGCATGCTGACACACTAGTAAGTAGTTAGATACAAGATTCACCCCGTACTGCTGCAGTAGGGGTGCAAACCAACCCTATGTTTGTTTGTTGTTGTTTTACATCCTGGCAACATCTAAGGTCATCACAACCCTATGTAAAAGCTGTCGAAAAAACGGGTCAATGAATTGAGAGCCTAATTTCACAATCTAAGAAGCAACATTTATTCTTTACATATCTCTTATTGATAGTGTGCTACCTTTGAGTTGAAAAATATAATATCTAGTTTAATGCAATTTAATCGATGGCGTTCTGTGGCCGCCATCTTGTCTTTTTGCATTCTCTCCCATTTCACCAACTCTGCGCCTATATAAGTATCCATTTGATACTGGAGGCAGGCATTCTACTCCCTGTTCCATACTAAAGCTATTTTCACCCGTATTTAGACTGTGTTGTCGTTCACCCATGTACTGCGAGTACCCGGTGAATCCTTTATCTAGTAAGTAGTATGATATTCATATTGAATGGAGACTGGCCACTAAGAACTGTCCCCTCTTTTAATTTGTTTAACCAGTATGTGTTTATGGTTAGTAGTATAGAGGGGGTGTAATGACGTCATGAGGCAACTTTCGGTGGCCATATTGGATTTACATACAGCAGGCTTGCAACTGCCTACACTATTTATTTACTGATTTCTTGGTTTATTTGATGTAACTCAGTAACTGTGAGCTTTTTAAATCCACAGTGTACTGACAGAAAATTGATTCAGTGCTTTTGCATTCTGTAAAAGCAATGGTTGAATAAAAAAACTAACAATTCTCGCTGTGAATATGGCCTATGCTGCCGACACGGCGTAAAGAAACCACCAATCAATCAATCAATCACTGTTTTGAGCAGTTTGGCCTCCGAAGTTGTTGCTAAAGTATAGTATAGTTATACGAATCTTAGCTGGGTACAGATTATGCTGAGAACACAAGGAAAATGATGTTACTGCATCAGCAGACATTCACAGCAGGGCTAGGCAAGGGTGCTCGTAATCCAAGATGGCTGATTGCTGACCACTGAGTGATGATGTCACGCGCACTCCCTCTATACATGATCAATCAATCAATAGCCTGCTTTAGGGAAAAGGAAGGCCGGAGAGTGGTCAATACTATCATAATGCTGGTTAATATTCTTGTTTTAATCACTGTGGTTTAATCAGGTAGTTTTATTAATTTGGATTTATATTGAGTTCTCAACCTTTTATCTGGATCTAAATTGTAACTTGGCTGCCCTTTATTTTGTTAAGGATCCAGCTTATAGGGCTATCCTGCGATAATCATTTTAATTGACATAATTCAATATATTTTAATTTATAACAAATATCCTGCATTTCAACAATTTTGTCACATACATAATGCGTTCATTATTTTGATATCAGAATGGACAATCGTTTAAAAATGAGAATTTCTGTCAAACCTAAGCGGGATAGGCGAATCAGTTAGGCGCCGACCTCCCATTTTGTTAGGTTATATGATTTAAAACCCTGGGTTCGAACCCTGGCCGAGTCAAAGCAATGACATAAGAATGCATACATGTTGCTACCTAACCTGACATTCAGCATTATTAGGATAGAGCAAAGAGTAGTAGAATGATGAAGACCAATTTCCCCTGCTTAATCAACTAATGTGCAAAAAAATAAATACTTAGGTGGCTTTTCATTTTCGAACAGCATGACTTTATATACAAATTTACTTAGTAGACCTATGATATATTTATCAAGTCGATTAAAAATAACCGGTTATTGCTTAAGCATATTGGTGTACAGCATTGTGGTGTGCACACCAAAAGTAATTTGATATGGCTTCATTTCAAATATTAAAAAAAGCAACCTCTTTAGGGCTGCATAGTTCGATGAAAGCAACACAATTTTCTAAACCAAAACACTTACCTAGATTTTATTGTACGTACCCAACTTAGATACTGGTGCGCTTATTAAGCATTTATTTCTAGATAGAACTAATTTATTGGAACGGGCTACTAAGTCAATTTTGTTGAACCTGTTACTGCTGAAGGCCATAATGTATCAGAATTTAGATGTGCTTGGCAAAATATAGCATAGTGTTTGTTGTTGTAAATGTTTATTCTGTTGAATAGGTTCTTTTGTCAGTGCCAAAGCAGTGCTCTTCCAACCACTTTTCAATACACGATTTCCGCGACGCATGCGCAGAGCCTAATCCAGCCTGGACTTGTGGGTCACATCATCTGTCACGAGAGGCACCCTGTGTATCCTCAACTGCTATATGGCAGGAGTCGATACACACGCTGTCATTCATGAACTGCCAGAAGCGCTTACTTTAAGTACTAATATAAATAGATTTCGCAGTTTATTATAAGAGTCAGGGTGGTACTAAGAAAGAATAGTAGTTTGATATGTATAAGTGCCAACCCTCCAACTCTCACACCGTCACCAACCTTGATCCACGAGAAAACAACACAGTGACACACTGTTCACCCACAACACGAGTGTCATCGCCTATCGCCAGGTGTCGTACTAGTCACGGAAATCTATATATATATATATATAGTGTATGTGAGCTAACAGTAGCTGTTAAATATATAATTTAGAGCATATAGCACAGTGGATTTTTGATAGTTACTTACAAGTACCAAGTGATATGTCATATGACTGCGTCAATATTATATGGATCAGTGAGTATTTTCATGGCATTTAGAAAGTGGGCAGTAGGTATCTTCTGTATTCATTTAAGTGTTAAGTTGTAATGAGTTTTCAGTTCAAATATCTCCAAAATTAGCCATTTATTATAAAAGTAAGGTCGATTATAAGAATGAACTCAATCAACTCTTTAAAAAAAAAACTCACTTTTGAAGCCTATAATATCCAGCATTTCGGTGTGTGCACAAACATGTTTTCACTTCAAATATATCTAAAGGTAACCCTCTCAAATAAACGTTATTCCAAAAGAGAAGTAAAGTAGACAATATTGATCAACTTAATTGTTTTCTTCTTATTTAAAAATCTATTTTAAATATGGCAGATATTCTAAACCATCGGATTATGTAATTTAAAGAAGCTGTAACCCCCCAAAGTAACAATAATAATAATAATATCACCCTCAAAGCCATCAGGTTTGCAATGTGAAATACATTAAATCGTTCTATGGCACACCTTACCTTATAGTTAGTGACGGTAATGGTTTCAGGTGATGTGTAGCCCGATCTCTCACAGTTGTATATGTTTGTATGTAAAGATGCAACACAAGAAATGCGTTGCAACCATATTGGGCATCTCTATTTATAGGAACTTCCATGGCGGCTCTTTAACACAATCCCCGATTATTTTTCACACGAAAAAAGATAGCCATATTTAAAGATATCTATTTTTTTATTTTAACCCATACAAACCAACGATCATGCATGTAAGTCTACCCTATCTGATATATTGTAATGTACGATAGAACAAACAGCCAATGGCTGCTTAGCAAATGTATTTAGTTTGAAAGGTGTAGAAATTATATTATTGAAGTTTTCAAACATTGGTTGCTAACACTCTACTCTCGTAAAATGTGTTCACGTGACTATTTTGCTGAGAAACATCCGGGAACCTTTTGTGAGGCACTGCTCACTGGTGCTCCTGAATTGACATGTCTAACAGATACACTGTTGATCAACACCAAAACTGGCTGCAGCTAGATTTTCCTTGGTCTAATCTTATCTGGAAGGTGGTTATCTATTAAGGGAATTGGCGAATACAATACCCGTGAAGTGCATAATCAGCGCACCTGTGATCTTGGCAACTTCCATGGTGGCGCTCCCTAGCGGGCCGTGTTGGGATTTACCCCCAAGCACGCCCCCACCCCTACCATCCAAAAATTGTCTTAGGTACAAATGACCGGACGCCGTGGCCGATTTGGGAGATCAGGAGTTCAATTCCCGGTCGAGTCAAACTCAAACCAATGACTTAACAAATTTATACTTGTCGCCTCCTAGTTTAGTGGTCGGCACTAATAGGATAGAGAACAGACTGCTTAGCTCAGGGTCAGGATAATGTGACTGAGTGAGATATCAGGTCATGGTGCTGGTGGTGGCCTGAATTCCTAGTGGGGCAGCACTATAAAGTTGCCATGAGACTCATGATGTCTGTGCATTGTCACAAGTCGGTACCCGTCCTGATATGACCTTAGATGTTGTCAGGACTTACACTTCCAAACAACAACTTAGTTACAAATGGTAACTAAGACGTCAGTGACGCATGTCATTTGTCTCATTTACCCTTTGTAATTCAATTCAATTCAATTCTTTATTTCAGCATTACCGAAGTATTTTTTCAAGCTGCATAGTCTGATGAAAGCATGTAATTTTTAAAATACCAAAACACATCTAAATGTTATCCTATATATCCAACGTAGATACTGGTTCACATACGATTAAACGTTCTTTTGCAGCATAGAATGGGATACTAAGCAAATGTAATAGAAACTGTTTTTGCTGGAACGTATGGTGTCAGAATTTTGATGTGCTTGCCACAATTAATTTGGCATGCTTTCATTTCAAATATATCCAAGGTTAGCCATTTAAAGTGAAAGTTAGCCATTTAAACTTAAAGTGAAAGTTAGCCATTTAAACTTAAAGTGAAAGTTACTTCAAACTAAAGTAAAGTAGATTATAATGATCAATTTGATGTATTTATCTCCGAAAATTGTAGAAACTCTAAACCTTCGGACTATGCAACGTTAACGACGTTTGTTGAGAACAATGTTATGTCTTACAAGAAAAAAGTTGAAACAAAGTTGAAAGAAAAGTTTGTGTCAATTTTGATGTAAATTTGTAAATTTTCACTTTAGCACAAAACATTATAAGCCTACTTTTGATACATTTTGTGGGATAGATTAAATACATTTATAGATCCTCCTGTGCGAGTGGCAGATTGGCGCGATGTTGTGACAATGGGAACTGGTTGTGGTGCCACCGTCGAGCAGCGGAGGCGATATAGAATAATCGGGACAATAAAATAGATAATAATTCCCTTCCGTGCCTTTATACTCACATGATTCGTTTTACATCACATAAAGATATATATGTTACCTCGGTACTACGCCTCTGGCCCAGGGAGAAGGAAGCACATCCGGGTCCAGCAATTAGCATAATTCAAAACCAGACAGGAATTCTTTTTGGGCCAATAATTTATTAGTTAACTTCAATAAATTTTGCAGTAGTCACTGATATTCCTGTCACTAGCTAACACTCTCCTAACTTGTCACTCAGTACAGAGGACATACGTGCTCATATAATCTACTCTAGCTTCCAAGGTAGTACAACCCAGAAAACTCAGATAATGTCCTGACTACCGGCAATTACATATATGCAGTGTATGGAGCCTAATATTCATAATAAGCAAGTGTATTAATGTCATCATGCAGATCTATCAGTAAAGTCTTGACGTCGACGACAGGAGGCAGCAGCTACGGGTTGATAGCGGTCATACTCTTGAAGCACACCAGACACAGTTCACTATACTGATTCATATTATCAGTCATTATAGGATAGGACCATCTACTCTCAGCCAAATTGGGACAGGAGTGCAGATGGTCCTTTACTCACAAGTTGTTTATTCACATAATCAAATATGCTATTTGATTTCCAACGACCTAGACGTCTTATACCGTCCAGAGATACTCCTATTCGCGCATACCCTTGGGTAGCTCCACGTCGTAGGCTGTGCGCTGTCACCATCGGCCACCAGCTGCAGTTGGCTCCTTTTAGTATGAGCCGTATGCATTTGACGAACGTCTGACTCGTCAGGGGCTCCCCGTTTGCGAGTGCAAATGCTGGGCGCCCTCATGCAGAGCAGTGCAACGACGGTACTCTGTCCATGCTCGTACGGGACAGAAGCTTGAGCGTGGTAGCCCGGGGACTTTAACGTGATAGCTGTCCTCCGGCTTCCAACCAGTTTTTGAACTATGGATGTGCACGAGAAGGTACGACTTGTGTGCCTCAATGTCTCCGACCAGCAGCGTATGACCGCCATCACCCAGCATCTCGGAGTAGAACAAGTTAGATTGTCTTAGTAAGCATGTATATCCAATCAGTAGTGCAGCAATAAATACAAGTCCCTACTTTCCCAATTTTCTACATTTTAATATAATCATTTTAACATGTGATATTTTTAATGGATGCGCACGGCTTACAATGTTATGCTTGAACTTACACACCCCATTCATAAGTATAGACAGTGCATAGCTATCGAATACATCCCACCTACCCCTTACTAGTTTTACCCAGGACTTAGCCCCACACAGATAATTTTTAATGGCCCCTTCTGTCCTCAGCCTATCATTTAGATACAGCGTATATAGCATTACCGTCTTTAGTTTGGGGTATTTGGGATTTACCTTGCTATTTCTGCAAAAACTCAAGTACTCCTCAAAATGCACCCTTTTGTTCCTCCACGTCCCGCTTGCCAGTCCCGCTTTGAAAAATATGCTCAGCCTCCTAACTATAGCACACTGTTTACCTGCGAGGGATAAAACCAAATAAAGAAATCAGACGGAGCAGGGCAAATCACAGGTACATGTCAAATACATTGTCGTCATGACAAACATCTACTCTGGAAAGACCACGTTCCAGACACAATTTATCCGCTACCGATTTAGCTTTGCTGTCGAAGAACAACCTACTCAGCGCATCTGCCAACACTAAGTCCTTCCCTGGCTTGTGTACTATCTGGACTTCGCAGCTGTTGAAGGCAGCAAACTTCCAGACTTCTCTCGCACACGCACACAAGACAGGGTCTTTCCCAGAGCCAGTGGACAACACCTTTTGTGAAGCTTCATTATCAGTGTTAATGATAATAACGAACAGTTCAGGATGGGGAGGGGAAAGAGCTTTAAGAGCAACTACCAAATTGATCGCCTCTAATTGAGAAATATGCAAACTATTATTATTAAGAAATTCAGAAGAGTATAGTTCCGAAAAATATTGTGTACTACTGTGACCGCCGCCAGCTAACAATGAGGAGTCGCATTCTATTATCCAAGTCTTTTTGGGAAACGGGCGCAGCAGGATCAGCCCATTACCACCCTCCGCAAAGCGCAGAAACCACGTGATATCACGCACTAGATCTATTGTAACTATTGTCTTACCCACAAATGGTGTCGCACGCAAGAAAGTGAGAATTCTATTCATGAAGCATCTCGAGTGGGTAACGCACTTAGCAATGAACTGCAACCGTCCCACGAGTCGTTGCACATTTTTTCTAGTTACACGGGACCCCACTTTCCATTTGTTGCACTCTATCAATATATTTAGTAATTTATCCTTCGGGATTCTGAGTACCATATCAGTGGAATCCATCTCATAGCCCAACCATTGCATAACCGTGTGAGGGGGTGTGCACTTTTTTGGTGAGAGAACCAGGCCAAGGACTGTTGTCAATGCCATGATTGCCTCATATCCCTGTAATGCTCTAGCATGCGTACTCTCCACTCCGACGAAGTCGTCTAAATAGCACGCTACAGAGAACCCTTTTTGTTTCATTAACCATACCACCGCCTCGGTGGTCCTGGCGCATGCCATGCTTGACGTACGGCAGCCGAATGGGGGTGCAATATCAAAATAAAATTTGTTCTTTACTTTTATCCCAAATAGCGGCACGCTGAGCGGGCAGGTACGTAGTTGCCGATACGCTCGGGCCAAATCAATGGACCACATAAAACAACCAGTACCTAACTGAGTTACCTGTCTTGCCAACCACAATATAGTCGGCAATTTAAATGAACATCTAACACCCTGATAAAACCCTTTTACTATCCCAGAATTAACACTGTCCCCCCTTGGATAACTTAAATCAACAATTATTCGTCGCTCCGCTGTGTTCTTTTTGGGGCGTGTCATGACGGGGCTGATCTGCGCCCACGGGAAAAACGGTGGTTTTGAAAAAGGTCCCAACAGAGCACCTTGGGCGAGCTCAGTAGACACATAATTATCTAACCAAAACAGATCATCCTCAAGACGACAATGATTCTCCTCTGATGGGGAGGGGGCACCACGACCAGTGTAATTAGCTGGCCACCCAAACTCCAAAAAATCAATAATCTCACCGTCTTCATAGTCACTGAGTAATAATCTCCAGCTGGATATATTCAAGCCAGACGGCACAGGTATTCGGGCGCCAAGGTAGTTTGGCACTCCCGTGGCCCGCACCACTTTGTATATCAAACCATAACTAATTTCTTCATTATCCAACTGCCACTGTGGCCAGAATGACTCCAGTATACATTTATAATTTAACGGAGATAATTCATTAAATTCAGATGATAACAGTTCTTCACCATCCAACCCTAAATTATCCCCAGGAGTCACAGTTACCGCTGTATCATCTACTAAAGCAGGTGAGTCAGCCTTGCTGACCACTACAATGCGGTTATATGAACGGTCAATACAACTGGAAACACTATTGAGTGCAATGGGGAAAACATTAACACTTAACGTATCATTATTAATGTCATTTTTTAACACAGTAACAGTATAGTCATTAGAACTTATACAACCCATACCGCCTCCACCCAAACCTGATGAAGCGGTGACGGATAACGGCAAAGCATGAACGGTAGAACACAATGAAGAACTGTCAACATGGCCATCAACTGGCAACAAGGGGTGCTGAGTAGCACCATGCAGCACCATGCAGCGTGCAGTCGTCAGACGGACACAGCGCTGAGTTGATGGCAGGATCAACTGAATGAACAGGCAAATGGCATGCGATGGCCAATGGCGGGTGCTGATCAGCACTGTAATGAGGGACGGCTGGCGGACCCAGTGTAGTGATGATGGCAGGATCAACACAGTGATAAGAAGGGGCGGTTGGACTCAACCAAGGTTGCACCTGAGATGTGCGAACAGGGGCGACATTGCTAACACAGCAAGACGAATGTGACAGTTTTAGATCCGCCAGGCTTGCGGGGACGTGAGTGAGAATATCCCGGCCGGGGGAGGCCGTTGAGGGCTCCACCAGACGGCCCGACACACCGTAACCATCATGGTGACGTCCCAGCACGGAGCCTTCCCCCGGGTCAGCAAGAGGTGCGTTATTCAACGTTAAATCTAGATATGCTCAACCCGTACCAACCGCTGGGCCCCGTCAAATTTTTTAACTACAACAGATCGTCTTAACTTATTATTGAACCACTTAAATCTGGAACCCACTCGCGGCCGCAACTTATTGTTGCGACACCTATCAGGCTTAACAACCCGTGACGACATGACGGCACTTGCTAGCGCATTAGCGCCACCGTGTACCAGCCCACTGTTCACTAGGTCAGACGGTGACCCCAATATGACGTCACCCGACTTTGACCCACTAACAACATTCATGGAATTGGCCATGACTATACCATTACAGTAACTAACAGGAACACAAATATTGTCGGACAGCGGAATGGTTAACGGAGCCCGCACATCTAAATTTAACGAGGAATTAACTGAACAACACACACTCTTACTGACCGAGATTTGCCGATCGACGACTGGAGAAGGCGAATTCCACGACTTGACATGTTCTGCAACGACTTGGGCTCCCTTGACCACATCCCGCGATACAGTCGTGTCAGCGTCGTCTCCCCTTATACACACGGCCTCACGTCGATCGTGCATTAAAAATTCGTCGACGTCGGCGTCTCTGCAACATCAACACCACGCACGTCCCTTGTCCTGAGCTTGCTTTTGCAGTCTACCTCCTTGTGGTAGTGCTTTCGGTGCAGATTAAGTGCATACCACGAGCAGCTGTGCACAAACCGGTCTCGACCCGTTCCATGGCTAGCAGCAAAACCACAGTCTTTGCCCCTATTCCAGATGGTGCAAATCCTGCCATCAGTGCTCCTATCATACTCTGCAACATACGCGCTATCTCGCACCAGCCTAGAGACAGGCCGCACTAACCGCCGCCCAAGACTACTTTCGTCACGACGAATGTCTTGAATCATGTCTATATCATCCCATCCGCGAGGTAGCCGCTTGTCCGATATCATATTAAATACTCATTCGGAGAAAGCTAAGCACGTCTCCCACGTGTAGTTCTGCGCCATATCAAATAGCGCATCCATATGTGCCTCCAATTTCGGCACCCAGGCTACCGGAACGTCACCCCGTCGTATCATTCGTCGAATAGCCCCAAAATATTCGAACCATGTCGACTGACCTTGTGACGCTTTGCCCTTACGCTCAACCCGGATCACGTATTTGTGAGGCAGAAGCTTACCCTTATTAGCTGATTTCCTAACTTTGGCTCCAGCCACACGTAATAAGTCTCTCATTAGTTCATCGTCCGTGTCAGAAGCAACGCCATCACTACACACAACTGAGGTACCACGACGCACTGGCACCCCCATACCTATGTCTAACACATCATCAATCACATTTGTGGTGTTACTTGACTCACCAGTGGCAGGCACAGCTGATCCGTGTGCATCACCGCACCCCACGCACGGTCTTGTCGCCGATGCAGACTGCCGCCTCGTGCGAACAACCGTTGCTTCAGAACGTGCCTGTGACGTCACACCCCGCTTTTCAAGATCCGACAATAACAATGGCGAATCTGATCGCGATAATTCAAGCGTATCCAATCTTGCCAGCAATGGCGCTGTGACAGTGGCAAGTTTAGAGTCGAGTAGGTGGGACATCTCCTCCAACGACACCCCTCGACTCGGAACACTCACCGCAGTAGGGGACATGAGTAGTGTCCGGTGCATTTGATGCTCTGCTGAAGGCGTGCAAGATCTCCTACTCGACGGGCCACTAACCGGCGAGCCATCTCGACGACGAGCTGATTGAAGAAGCTCTTTGGAGAACTTTCCACTCCCATGTAAGCACGACTTGGTAACTTTCGGCATGATGATAAGATACGTAAATCCAGTCGTACAACTCTTGGTAAGCGTATATAATTTATCCAAACTTTTAACTGCGCTCAGTGAATCAGGTCTTCACGACTTGGCGAAACGGTGAGGAATGATTTCGAACTGCTCTGGCTACCGGATCTTGACTCTGATCATGGTTACCGAATGCTATACTGTATTGGTATCTATGGTGAGCATCACTATGGGGCCCGTGGTCAGTTTTTGAATTATGCATGTTACCGGCAACATGGACAATTAGCTCACAGCAGGAGGATGTTTGTGAGCAGCGCCGGCAGTTTTTCTACATTAACTACAAAACCAACCAGGTTAGTATATTTCAAAATCGCTATATTGGTTCAGTTCATGGTAGCATTCACATACAAAGTTTTTTTTAACTTTTCGATAAGTTATCACTGTTTTACAGCTTAGTTTCAATTGTGTTACTTATGATCGTTAGAACAATGCATCCTTTGTTCGGTTATTAATGAAGCCGCCCATTGCCGAACGGAGAGATGTTTGGCAGGAGCCACTTACATCGCTAGGATTTATTCCTGGGTCTCGTTAAGATTCCCCAATTGTTGTTCTCGTTAAGGCGTACCTCCGAGTCCTATAGTATTTTCTTCAACTTGTTGGCGAAGAAAGCCACATGTGGGAGAAGGTTATAGGTACTTAGAGTGTGAGAGGGTACCGCTGCACTGGTCCCTACCCCTCGTTTGGATCGGTTGGTTTCCCATACCATCATCCTGCGATTGTCTCTTAGCCATATGCCTGCGTTAAATACCGCTTTAACGCCATAATACACACCTAGTATAATTATACTCTAATTATCAGTGTGATATTCAGCAATGCCTAACCATTGGTTTTTGTTTTTACTCACAGTCTCTGAGTCATGGCTACGAATCGGAGTAAGGCAGAGGCATCTCATGTGCTCAGTGAAGATGAAGACTGCTCACCGCCGGCACTGGTACAAAGGTTGCCTTCGTCGGAACAAAGAGATCCGGACAAGATGGGGGGGCTGTACAATACCGGCCCCGGCCCAGCTGACCTGGATGAGCAAGTAGCGAGACTTGTTCAACAAAAGATGGAGGAGATGCTTCCTTCCAGAGTGGCAGCCACGAAGAAAAATACAGCCAAAGTTACGCTGGGCTCTGATGAATCTGAGTGGGAGGACCTCTCAGAGGATCAGGCCTCGTCTGACGATGAGTCAGAGGAGGAAGTAGTGGTGTCTGCACGCAAACGCAAACACAAAAAGAAGGAGCACTCATCAGAAGGGGATGAGTACACGAGGGCCCGCAAAAAGAAACCGCTCGTGAAGAAGAGCAAGAAAAAGACAAAGAAAAAGAGGAAACACAAATCCTCTTCCTCTGACTCTTCGTCAGACTCGTCTTCAACAAGCTCTGACTCAGACACTAAGCATGCGGGGAAATAGCGAAATCCTGTGGAAAGGAGACCATAAAGTGCAAGGTCCAGAGGAGAAAGAAAGTCCACATAGCGACACTTATGAGGAAGACGATTCAAGGGCACTTTAACACCTTTAAGCCGGCCGAAGTCATAATTAAAATGGCCGAGAAATTCACAGGGATCAAAGGGATCCCGGAATCCGCCATTAAAGAAATGGACCCTGAAGTTAACCTCAGTGAGGAACACAAAAAGTTTGAGGCTGCACTGCATACAGTACACAAAGGGGTACTCTCGACCCTCACCACAATAGCGCATATTGCCAATAGGATGGCCGAGAACAAGTTCTCGTCGCTCTGTGACAATATGAATGGGGGATTGCTTTGCTAACGGTGACAAGCAACTTCCTCTCATACAAACGTTTTGAAAACGTTTTCAAGGCTGCCTGCACGGACGCAGGCAAGGAGGTAGCCAGATCTAAGATCACAAGATGGAGGAGATGCTTCCTTCCAGGGTGGTGGCTAGGAAGAAAAAGAGAGCCAAAGTAAAAGGCTGGGGGGCTCATAAAGACCAACAGGCAACAGGTTGTCATTGGATTGAAGATGAAATCTCAGATCACATAAATGTATTAGAACTTAGAGCCATTTATCTAGGACTCCATAGTCTGATTCACCTCCTTAAAAATCATGTAAGAGTTTTAACAGATAATACAACAGCTATGGTTACCATACATAATATGGGAGGGACTCGTTCGAAACCATGTAATTATATGGCTAAACTCATTTGGGACTGGGCAGAGAAACACGAGATATGGCTAACAGTAGCACATATCCCAGACAGTCAAAATACTTTGGCTGACAAGAAAAGCCAACATTTTCACGACCATTTAGAATGGTCACTAAATCAGAGTATTTTCAACCACATTTGTCACAAATGGGCTGATCCAGAAATTTACTTATTCGCATCACGCAATAACAAAAAGTTACCTAAATATGTCTTGGCATCCAGAACCAGAAGCCTGGAGAGTAGATGCATTTTCACTATTTGGAATAATAAATTGTATTACATTTTCCCACCATTCAGCATTATCAGCAGAGTCGGCAGGAAGATCAAGATGGATCACATACACGCAGTACTGATAGTACCAGCATGGGAAACACAACCATGGCTAGCGGAAATAACATCAGCAGCAACAGAGTTGCTCAGATTCCCAAGAGAAAGGAACAACCTACAACATCAGGGACCGCTAACAGTCCACGGAGACGTGTCGACAACACCCCTTTTGGCATTCCTTTTTTAAGAAAACATTTAGAATAATATGGTTTAGACAAAGTTACGGAAGAAAGACTTATTTCACACGCCTAGAGGAAAGGAACGGTGAAATTATACACAAGTTATTTAAAGAAATGGGGACTTCATTGCCTTCTAAAAGGAGTCAAACCATTAAAACCTACAATAGCCCAAATATTAAGAATCCTAGAAGATGAAGGATTACCACGACTATCACGTTTCGCTGGAACGAAAACGAAAACACAATAGTATCCATAAATAATTAAGACAATTTTTTATCCTGTAAAGTACATAAAAGATTGCTGGGGTCGGATGTGATTCCTTCTCCCTGACCCGTGACTGTCGGAGGCTAGTACCTCGGGAAAACACCAGTTATCCATCATCTGTACCCAGGTAAGATTTGTGTATATATAGATATATATAAAGATATATATATATAAAGATATATATAAGATATATATATTCATGTAAGGATATATATATATAATGATTATATATATAATAATGATATATACAAAATAAAGTTATATATAATAAAGTTATATATATCTTATCAAGATATATTTAATTAATATAATAGGATATATATAATAAAGAATTATATAATAATATGTACATAATAAAAATATATCTAAAAAAGACAAAATCCTCTGCTGCGACTGACAATGGGCAATCCGTTAGTGACAAAGCCCGGTGGCGGTACCACCAGTCAAATGGGTGGAGTCGAGGAGGCATAGTACAGAATAGTAACATATAATATAATAACAATAATTCCCTTCCGCACCTTTATGCTAGAATAATGCGCTATGCATCACATAAAGAATTTAATTTAAAATATATACATTTCAAAAACTATTTTAGCATATAAGGAGTATAATAATATTATACGTATATAAAGTGCTGGAGTAAATGTGTAATAATAAATATATTCTCTGAGAGCATATATATATTTTGTAATATCTAATAATGTCCAATCGCTGGCCAATGCCTGCGAGCCCGGGACTACTTGATAGTGGCACCAGTGCCGGCTTCCGCCGCTTGGGGGCCATATTTCACCATTGTTGGCCTGGATTTTGAACTTTAACCGGCAAGCATCTATTGCTAGCCAAGACGACCAATAAAGATTGTCCATCCCATATCAAGTATGCTTCTCTCCTTTGTTTGTATGTAGGCAAATTTATATATATATATATCTATATATATATATATGTGGGTCAGGATCACGAAAAGAGGCCAATTGGTGGAAGTTGTCGGCGTCGAGCTTGGATGTCGGCGTCGATCGGTATAATTATAATTTAGCATTGACATAGGTGTTGGAAAGTCTTAAAATTTATCCTGAATGTAAAGGTCGAGAAAGTACAACAACCTGATTTGTTTCTAGGATAATATAATATAAAACAAAGAAATGTACGAGACTTTAAGAATTGTGATGCCGACATCTGTTAAAGTTGTCGGCATCGATCATTTGATGTCGGCATCGATCAGGATAATTATGATTTAGCATTGACAGAGGTGTTCGAAAGTCTTTAAATTTATCCTGAATGTAAAGGTCGAGAAAATAAAACAACCTGATTTCTTTCTAGGATAATTGAATATGAAACAAAGAAATGCACTACACTTTTAAGAATTGCGATGCCAACATCTTCACTTGACCACCGATTGGCCCGTTTTCATGAGGCTGACTCATATATATATATGCGCAAATTCTATTTTAAATAGACTTAAAGTCCGCGCACAAGTATACTACAGCGCGTGTGCCGTTTACAGACGCAGTAGTCACTATCTCTAGTAAACAAAAGATAAATACCCCACCCGTGAGTGTAATAACCTGTCGATCAAACCGAACAGTCCCCTTGAAAGTTAGCCTACCGTTAAAATCTCCTTCATGATAAGACGCACCCCCCCCCCCCCCCCCCCCCCCGTCTTTGAGGTTCTCACGTGAGCCGAATCCAAACACGTTGAAGAAATAATGCCCCCAATAATATAATAATAGTATAACTATAATAATACAATAATAATGCAACAATAATATAATTATATAGGAAGATAATATGACAATATATCAATAGTATTATTATAATAATGTAATAATATTAATTTTATCTTAATCTTAGACAAAAAAGTCTATTGTCATGGGGTTGATGAAAATGGGAAATATTGCACCTAGAACAGGATTCGAACTTACACCTCTTGCATTCTGGGGCTTGCGTGCTAACTATTACACCACCTAGGCTCCCTGATGTCACCATCCTATCCACCCATGCCCACTTGCCGATGTGGCTCCTTGACTGAGGGGTCATTGCAGACTACTACCCTCGTCCCCTGGAATTCCATGTCTTTAAAATGGTTTACATTCATAAGTCATTTAATGCTTACAATTACATACATACATACATACATACATACTTACATACATACATACATACATACATACACATATACGTACGTGCATACATAATACATACATACATACATTTTTTAAATTAAATTTTTGTATTGAGGCTGTATTTATACTGTCCATAGCATATACGCCCGGGAACCCAGGCTTGTTTTCAATGCTGACCAGCTGTAGTGTTGGTGTTGTCTTACCACACAGTAGCTGCTGATAAGGTATTTGATTGCCTGCATTTCAGTAGCAGATAGATAGTTGGTTGGTATGGTTAGTAGCCTATGTTAGTTTTTTTGGATTTTCTTGGCATATATGTATTTTATTTTGTTCTACTCTTATTATTAGACTAGCCTACTCCTATTTACATATCATATGCTTGTACGTAGCTGTGTGGTGTGTTATCTGGCTACTTTTGACATGGTTACCTTCCATTGGACGTCCCGCTGGTGGGCCATGTATACATACATACGTGCATACATAATACATACATTCATACATACATACATACATACATACATACATACATACATACATACATACATACATACATACATACATACATACATACATACATCCAAATATACATACAGAGGGCAGGGTTAACATTAATTCATACAGTGCATAGCTTGTACGGGATCCTGGCCTCGACAACCAGTGCCATAGGGGTGATGAAAGTGGGAAATATTGCATCTAGCCCACCCCTTTCCATTCTTGGCTAGTGTGCTAGCAATTACACTACCCAGGCTCCCTGATGTCAGCACCCTATCTATCTATGTCAGTATGTGGTTTCTTGCCTCAGATGTCAGGAGAGACAAGTTACGTTTCTTTTGTTTTTTAAAAAAGATATCCACTCTTAAAAAGTGGCCTACTTGAGGAATTTCCCCATAACTTTATAAGTCATACTAAGACAATTTCGCCATAAAAGCTTCGGGGTTGTAGTATAAGTTGTACGGTACTATTGTTCAGCCTGGTGACCTATAACTGTTCATCTACTTAGTCACATACTCCCTCCTCCCACCACTTTGGCTGCGAAGAAGGCCCTGAACTGTGATCTTGAACCATGTCTGATCCCTCACTCTGATCTGAAACCACTAATAGCCACCCACATAAAATCCAAATGGCAACATGAGTGGGATGAAAACATTAATAAACTTAAAGAAATTGAACCATCTGTGGGAAAGCCACCACAGACTCATGCGGGAGGTCGGCGGGACCAAGTGGTCCTTAGCCGCTGCCGTATTGGCCACTCGTGGCTTACACATGCTTTTCTGCTCAAGGGGGAACCTCCCCCTGAATGTATTGGGTGTCAGTCCCCGCTGACACTCAAACACATTTTACTAAGTTGCGTTGATTTTTTGGCCCTGCGCCAACAGTTCTACACTGCAGACAGTATGCATGACCTTTTTACTAAGGTAAAACAGGAAAACATTTTAGCCTTTTTGAGGGCAGCTGGACTGTACCACCTCATATAGTTTACTAAATAGATTCTATCAATTATTAATAAAACTTTTCTTTTTCTATGGGAATTTGTTTCCCTTGACCACAAATATATGATTGTGAGCTTTCTAATTTAATGAGTGTCTATTGGCACATAATTGATTGTCTGCTTTTACATGTAAAAGCGATGGTTTGAACAAAAAACAAACATTTCTCGCCGTGAATATGGCCTATGCTGCCGACACGGCGTAAAGCAACCACCAATCAATCAATCAAACCTCCCACCCTCCCACTCCCGCTCCTCATTCTCTCCCCATTCCGCCCCCTTCCACACCCCCCTTCTGCCCTCTCCCCATCCCCCTCCCCTTCTTCCCCTCTCCCTCTCCACTTCTCTTCCACCCTCCTACTCCGATCCGCGCCTCAACTCTCCCTTCCCCCTCCCCTCCTTCTCCCCCCTCCTCCCCTCCCCCCCTCCCCTCCCTCCCCCCTTCTCCTCCCCTCCCCTCCCCTCCCCTCCCTCCCCTCCCCCTCCCCTCCCTCCCCTCCCCTCCCCTCCTCCCTCCCCTCCCCTCCCCCCCCCCCCCCCCTCCGCTCCCCTCCCTCCCCTCCCGCCCTCTCCCCTCCCCTCCCTTTCCCTCCCCTACCCTACCTAATATTATGTTGTCTCTATATTTTACTTCATTGTGTAGGTTATATTACTTTGTACAAGCAATAAATAGCACGAAATACCTTTTCAAATGTGAAAAAAACATGAACACATTTTTAAATTCCCGAGGACAGCTCGACTGTATTACCTCCTTTAACTGCTATGACCTGTGTCCTAAAAATAAAATTTACTATCATGTGACACCTTTTCGTTTCTAGATGAACCAATGTGACTGATTAAATTCTAATCTCCCTTTATTTGCCATGAATATGACCTCAATATGTTCCGACATGGGGTAGAATCACCTTCAGTGAATCATCAGTGTCATTAATCACATGATACTACTGTTGCCATATTGCTGTGGAACTATGTGGATAACTGTCAGAATTCCAAGGCGCTATATGCTGCAAATTGTGCTTTCAACAGCTATTGCTAGCTCACTTTATGCGCCTTACTCTATATACCATTTTTGTGTAAATAAATCCTGAATTAAAAAAATGGCTGGAAGACCAGTGCTTCAGCACTGACAACAGAACTTATCCAGCAGAATAAACATTTTTACCACGAACAAAAAGAGGTATCTCTGTCACTGTTAGAGGCTTGTGTCTCCTTTGCAAAGCATTGTCATTAATTAATCTGGTTGTGACCCCCTCCCCCCCCCCCGCACCCACCTCCCCCATTCTCCCCTGCCTCCTACCGGACGCAGGCGTCCCGTGCGGGAGATCGGAAGTTCGATTCCCGGTCGTGTCAAACCAATGACTTACAAAATTGATACTTGTCGCTTCTTAGCCTGGCGCTCGACATTAATAGGATATGGAAAGGACTGGTTAGCTCAGTGTCAGGATAATGTGACTGAGTGGGATATCGGGTCATGGTGCCAGTGGCCTGATTTCCCAGTGGGGCAGCACTGTAAAGTCTCCATGAGTGCACACTGTCATAAGTCAGTACCTATCCTGATATGACCCTATATATTGATGGAACCTAAAAACTTCCAACAATACCAACCAACCAACAAACCAATCAACACTGGACTCCTTTTCAGATTTAGGTCACGTGATGTGGCGTTTCAGTCTGTGGTCCTTCTTCTGTTTCGCCATCCTCAGTTACGTCATCTCATCCTGCTACCCCCGTCTGCGCAAGTTTCTTTCGCGATATCGGCGGACGACCGTCCAAAAACCCATATCAAGTAAGTTGACTGCTTCAACATCATAGAAGTCTCACTAACTATGCGGGATTTTTGTTTGATGGGGTTTTACATCCTGACAACATCTATGGTCATATCAGAATGGATACCGACTTGTGACAGTGCACACTCATGGCAACTTTTATAGTGCTGCCTCACTGAAAGATCGGGCTGCCGGCATCATGACCTGATATCCCCCTCAAGTCACATTATCCTGACACTGAGCCAACCAGTCTTTGCCCATTCCTAATAATGCCGAGCACCTGGCTAGGAAGCAACAAGTATACATTTTTAAGTCATTGGTTTGACTCGACCATGGTTTAAACCCATGGGTTCGACTCCGACGATCTACCAAAATGGACGGTCAACTCTTTCCGCCATCCCGTGTTGTGTCAGAATAAAACGCAATGGTATAAAAGGGTATAAAACATCATATATTATAAATATGAAAAAAAGTGTAATTTCAGGTGGTTCGCAGCTGTGTACTTGCGTATATGGAAGCTAGGCCCCTGCTAATAGCTCCCCCCCCCCCCGACACACAGACATGCATATATGCATCTCACTTTAATATTATTAGGGCATGGAACACCACTTACTCGCCCAGTCGCTCACACACTCACCCTAAAGAAGCGCAGATGAGTCAGTGTATCTATGTGTTGACAGCAGCCGTCTGTGGGTGTCAGTACACCAGGCAGACAGCGCCACCCCAAATAAGCGCAGACGAGTCAGCGTACTTATGTGTTGACATCAGCCGTCTGTAGGTGTCACTACACCAGGCAGGCAGCGCCACCCCAAAAGAAGCACAGACGAGTCAGCGTACTTATGTGTTGACAGCAGCCATCTGTTGATATCACTACACCAGGCAGGCAGCGCCACCCCAAAAGAAGCACAGACGAGTCAGCGTACTTATGTGTTGACAGCAGCCATCTGTGGATGTCACTACACCAGGCAGGCAGCCCCACCCCAAAGAAGCCCAGATGAGTCAGCATACTTATGTGTTGACAGCAGCCATTTGTGGGTGTCACTACACCAGGCAGACAGCGCCACCCCAAAAGAAGCACAGACGAGTCAGCGTACTTATGTGTTGACAGCAGCCATTTGTGGGTGTCACTACACCAGGCAGGCAGTGCCACCCCAAAGAAGCACAGATGGGTCAGCATACTTATTTATGTTTTGACAGCAGCCATCTGTGGGTGTCACCACACCAGGCAAGCAGAATCACCCAAAAGAAGCGCAGATGTGTCAGCGTACTTATGT
This sequence comes from Branchipolynoe longqiensis, assembly GCA_030323885.1. Taxonomy (NCBI): domain Eukaryota; kingdom Metazoa; phylum Annelida; class Polychaeta; order Phyllodocida; family Polynoidae; genus Branchipolynoe; species Branchipolynoe longqiensis. Next base: position 83,067,172 of record CM059192.1, read on the forward strand.
GTTGACAGCAGCCGTCTGTGGGTGTCACTACACCAGGGAGGCAGCATCACCCAAAAGAAGCACAGACGAGTCAGCGTACTTATGTGTTAACAGTAGCAGTCTGTGGGTGTCACTGCACCAGGCAGGATCAGTGGGTGACAGTGGATTGTGGAGGCATGTCAGTAAGCTGTCACTTCTCTACCTGCTTGTTGTCGTGCCCCCCTGCATGTGTGTGTGGGGGCTGGGGGGGGGGGGGGTGCTGCGGGTGCGGGGGGGGGGCTTATCTTATGTACAATATAGTGCTATAAGCTACGAGGCAATCAATAGGGCCCTCCATAAAATAAGACCGAAATAACCCCAACCCCGCCCTCAACCCTCCACCCACCCCCGACGGATGTGGTGGCCGAATCAATAGAGCGCATGCTTCCCATGCGGGAGTCTACTGAGATCAATGACTTACAAAATTGATACTTGTCGCTACCTAGCCTGGCACTTGGCACTACTGAGATAGGACAAGGACTGGTTATCTCAGCATCAGGTTAATGTGACTGAGTGGAATATCAGGTTATGATGCCGGCAGCCTGGTCTCCCAGTGGAGCAGTACTATAAAGTTACCATGCGTGCATACTATGACAAGTCGATACCTGTCCTGATATCACCTTAGATGTTGCTAGGATGTAAAACCCTAATAAACATAGTATATATATATTAACTATATGTGTATGTATAAATGTCCACCGTTATACAAATATTATACTAAGTGGTCATAGGACTCTGTGGTTTGAATGTGTGTAGATTCTGGAATGTTCTGTGCAATGCGGTTAGAGGGACTTGGTGCACAGTTGTCTGTGGGGACATGTACATAAAGGTAGCCAGTCAAATTTTGCTTCCTGTCCCACTACCGGTTGTCACTTTTGCCTCTTAGAGGCCAGCCAGAGGATATTACTCACTCCAAATTGTATTTGTGTCTAGTCGTTATTGTTATTATTACTACTATAGCGCAGATAATATATCAATTATCATGCATAGATCATATGTAAGAGCATATACATCTGTATGTGTGTAAGAGCCGCACCGACCAGCTGTCCCCCTGCTGCCACCCTGACTCAGGGGTGACCCTCAGCCAGTGGCACTGGCCTTGGCCACCACCAGCTCACCACCACTGAGCACCTCGCCATCACCTTCACCACCACCACCACCACAAAAACCACACTGAACACAACCACTGAACACCACCACTTAACATCATCAACACCACCACCACCGCCAAACACCAACACCATCATCACCACCAATAAACAAGCCTGAATGCAAAGCCACTGCTGCAGTCTGTGCATGCTATGCGGCTCCAGGACACATTGCTGCTAAGTGTGAGGCACCTGTCAGGTGCTCTGCCTGCAAAGGAAATCACAACACCAAGAGTACAGACTGCCCCGTGTGCATCCAGCTGTGGAAGCGGCTAAACCCACCCCTACTTCCCCCTCCTGTCTGCCCCACTTCTGCCCTGCCTGCCCAACCTGATGCCCCCTTTCCACTGTCCCTCCTTCCCCCACTACCTCCTACCTACCCCTCCCCCCCCCCCCGCATTGTCCCTCCACCCTAGGCCTACCTCCCGGCCCCCCTCACTCTTCTCCCTCAACCTCACAGCCCCCAAACCCAGGAGCTTCCACCCCTCCTCCCACCCACAGACCAGATCCATCTCCACTCAAACTGTAACCACTGCTGACTCCTCCACCAAAACCACCTTTCCCCTCCACCCCATGCGACCCCCCTGCCTCCGACCCAAATCCCACCCCGATATTCCTCCACATTCTTAATGCATCACTTTCCACCATAACACCCAGTATCTCTGTTGAGGCTTCGGCTTAATTAGCTGGCTCCAAGTTGACTCCAACATTCAGCACCTCCTTCCACCCAAAATGTAGGTACACAATAAGGCCGCCACCAGCCCGCACTCCCATCCCCGTCCCACTAACAACTCCTTAACCATTCTCTCCTGGAACTGTGCCGGACTGAAATCCAAGTTAGTGAAAGAATCGTCCTCACCCATCTCCAGATGGTCACAGAAGATCCCACCACTGGTCTACCAGAGGAGGCTTAAACAAGACGTAGCCACCCAAGAGATCACAGACACAACAATAGTCTGCTACGCAGATGACATCGCCATCACCTGCTCCCATGCGATCAACGCACAAGATTTGGCTGAGCAGGTGCTCCACCTGGGAGGAAACCCCTGCCGGGATCTTGGACTAAAATCTCCCCCACCAAGACCAAGATCATGCACATGTTCAGAGGTCAACCACTTCACCCCCTCTATCTAGATGGATCTCCTATCAAATGGGTCTCCATCTTCGACTACCTAGGTATCCGTGTAGACCGAGACCTTAACATGAGAGCCCTCTGCCACCACCTGGCCACCAGAATGACCAACATACTCCTCATGAAGAGGATCTCTGGTTTATCCTGGGGCGCGATGGACGGTGTACTCGCACTGTTCTACCGCCAGGCAATCCGCTCCCTCTTCGACTACGCTGCGCCCACAGTCGCTCTCGCAGCCCTCGGGCTTGACAATCCCGAACTCGACAACCCAAGAACAAGATCTTCCTGAATGAGTTCCGGAAACTTGAGAACATCCAACACCGGGCTGCCAGGCTTGTCCTCCGTGTTCCCAACACCACCAGGATTGAGATCCTCCTTGAATCTGGCCTCCCTCCCCTCCACCTCCGAGGCAAACAACTTCCACCACCAACCTCACAAGAACCATCTCCTCAGGCCTTTCATCAACAATCCACAGAGCTGCGGCCTACCTCCGAGATGGGACCCGCAGTCACCCTCACATCTCCTACCGCCTCAAGGACGCCATCACCACCCTCAAGGACTCCCACAGACTCCACATTGCAGACTCTGCCCTGAGCCCTCACAAGCCACCATGGTTTTCCATTCCAGTGGAAACTCGAACCACCAACCTAGTTGCTGCCAAGGCGGTTCATACCACCCCAGAAATCCACTCCCTGGCTCTCGAGGCCATAACTCAGGCGAAGCCGGACTTCCCCCTCACTAAGATAGTCTACACCCCAAAAGCCGTAACCCAACATCAGGTAGAGCCGGAATCTTCATCCCCTTCTCCAACACAAAGAACACCACCAGGGTGTAAAATTTTGCTTCCACTCTCAATACCGAGCTTGCCGCCATTCACTTGGCCCTCGAAGACCTCCATAACTCAAGTGGCATCATCATTACTGACTCTCTGAATGCCATCAAAGAGATCGCCTGGCCAAATGCCCGACACTCCCTTGGCGACGTGATCCAGATTATAATCTCGACCAGACATCAGGCACACCTCAACACAGTCCTGCTATGGGTCCCCTCCGATATAGGATTCTATTGTAATGACCAGGCTGACTGTGCTAGCTGGTGCCAACCGAGCAGACGTGGAGACAGCCATCCCTCCCTCCATCACCAAACTGACCGCCGTCGCTTCTCAAGCCACCACCAAACTCTGGGAATGTGCCACACAGAAGGAACAAGTATGGAACCCTTATTCAATAAGCTGGCTCTGGTACACCCTGGTCAGAACTAACATCCCCCATCCAGTCAGCATTCCTGCTTCTACCCAAGTCGCCGTCAACCACTTCAGGACTGGCTACTGCCATTGGATTGATGTCCCCAACCTCCAGCATTGTCCCTGTGACACTAAGATCTTCACTGTTGCCCACATACTCGCCTCATGTGGCGCCGTCGACAGATCTGCCATCAGTGACTTCATGGAGGACTCTGGCCGCCAACTCAGCGACAATAGGGCGGCTCTGGCCATCCTCTCCAGGATTTCCATGTCATCCTGGAACACATGCTCGCTTGTACCGCCAGAATGCAGATATCATCAATGCTGATGGTCGCTCAGACCCTGACACCGAGGACTAGCAGGCCCCGCCTCGTCCCCATACCTGACTTGACACCATTACCAACTAACCACTAATTTTCACTAACAACTAACAGGTAACCCCACCCACTGCCTAACTAATTCCATCCTCACTTCACTTCTTCCTCTGGCCTTGGCCGGACTTACTGTGCATATCGTTGAATCTGGAGTAACTGAAGTTTGGATCCTGGTCGAGTCAAACCAATGACTTATAAATTAGGTACCTGTTGCTGCTCGGTGCTTGGCATTATGAGATCAGGACAGGAACTGGGTGCACAGTGTCAGGATAATGTGACTGTGTGGGACATCAGGTCATGGTACCAGCGGTCTGATTTCCCAGTGGGGCGACCAGACGGGATGGCCGAATGAGTTAGAGCATTCCTCTGACCACTACCCATCGGAAGCCAACTCCCAACCACATGGGACCGCTTTTAGCGGTGCCCATACAGTGCTGCAGATTTGCAGCCTTCAGCTCACTAATGCGACTGAAAACTCCCCCAAAACAATATATTATACTCGTATAATGGCTTATTTGTAATATCATTTATTATATGAATATAAATTTGCGGTGCCTGCTTTATTATTATTATTATTTTATTCTATACAGCATATATATATATATATATAGTATTGCACATACTCTATGCATGCCCCATCGTGCGAGGGTCTCTTTCTGCAAACCAGACAGGTTATGCTTAGACAGTATTTGAACAGATTTCTGAAATCTGATTACCCGAATCGACATCATGTGACCCTCTTATCACTGTAATATCAGTTATTGCTGGCTGCGTAACGCGGGCAGGTTCAAGGGTGCTGCCCCCTATCGGTGGCATGGCGGGTGTGGGGGTAGGGGGATGCACATCCTGCAGATTTGTAATAGGCGTTCTCTGTTGCGGTGTATTTAGAGTGTCAGACATCTAATCTGAACGTCGGTAGTTTGATTCCCCATACCATCACCTCTGCCAATTTGGATTTCCGCTGCTGTGAATAACTTACAGCGCCGTCAAAGGCCAGTTGCTCTCATACTATGTCTATGTGGTGTGGGAGGTTAAATATCCCGAGGGTCGGTAAAAGTGTAGGTTCGGGCATTCTATTGACCAACTGTCAAAAGGTGAAAACAGGACTATTCAGACATGATAGGCAGCATAAATCTTCAAGAAAAAAATTAACTTATATAGGGTGCACATACATATCTTGCATAGATACACACATACATTGCATAGATACACACATACATACATACACACATACCAGACGGGATGGCGGAATGAGTGTCCGTCTCCCGTTTTGGTAGATCACGGGATTCGAACCCACGGGTTCGAACGCTGGGCGAGTCAAACCAATGACTTAACAATTGATACTTGTTGCTTCCTAGCCAGGTGCTCGGCATTAATAGGATATGGCAAGGACTGGTTGACTCAGTGTCAGTATAATGTGACTGAGTGGGATATCGGGTCATGGTGATGGCAGTCTGGTCTCCCAGTGGGGCAACACCATAAAGTCGCCATGAGTGTGCACTGTTACAAGTCGGTGCCCGTCCTGTTATGACCTCAGATGTTGTCAGGATGTCAAACTCTGACAACCAACCTGATGCTATGATTGAGTACTTGTGTGGTACCTGGAAATGTTTGATGGAGATTGGAATTATTCAATTATTGAACATACAGCGTTTATGATTAATGGGTAACTCTGGTTCAGTATCAGGCACACTATAAAGGTTTGGTTGTCTCACGTCCAATGCATAATGATGATTCTCTAAGAACCCCACTATAATTTGATTTTCACTATAACTAAACTATGCGCGCCTTTAGTTTGGCATTTTCCGCTTTACTTCTGTGACCGGACACTGTGGCCGAATCGGTAGAGCGCAGGCTTCCCATGTGGAAGGTTGGGAGTTGCCGAGTCAAAAACAATGACTTATCAAATTTATCCTCGTTGCTTCCTAGCTTGGAGCTTGGCATTAATAGGATAGGGCAAGGACTGGTGAGCTCAGTGTTAAGATAACGTGACAGAGTTGGATATCGGGTCATGGTGCTGGAAGCCTGGTCTCTCAGTGGAGCAGCACTATGATGTCATCATGAGTGCACACTGTCACAAGTCGGTACCCGTCCTAATCTGACCATAGATGTTGCCATGCTGTAAAACTCCAACAACTAACCAAGCACTATAAAGGCACCATGAGTGTGCACTGTCACAAGTTGGTGCTCTTCCTGATATGAGCTTAGATGTTGCCAGGATGTGAAACCCGTCGCAGTTCACCATGGGAGGTCACATGTAACATATAAACCATGGAATGGTTGGGAAGTCTTTGAATAGAACAAAGTTGACATCGCTATGTGCTGATGTTTGCCAAGTTGTAGCAGTCTGGGCAGTACAGTTTGTTGGTTGCTTGCTTGCTTGTTGGAGTTTTATGTCCTCGCAACATCTCAGGTCATATCAGGACGGGTACTGTAATAAAGCGAGTCCGGACGCGTTGAGGTGTAAGTCGCTACTGGCTTTATTCTGAGTCCGCCACCGCGGTGCTTGTCCCACTACACTGGTCCCTACCATGGGCTATACACACACATCACATCCCCCCTTCATACAGGCGATATGGCCGGATGTTACATGGCCCATGTATTGTTCTTGACTCCATACATCTAGATTTCACAATAAACATTCAACCACGTTTTACTCATGATTCTTATATTAAACATAGTTGTTACAATTCTTTGATCACCATCATTGACACACTTCTCTGTCTGAGCTCAACATTGGTACATAAAATAATCCTATCACTATTCTTACACATTTAACTTTTCCCAAAGGCAGGTTTAACAAACTGAGAAATATTATTCAATTACAGTTGTGGCTTGAACTGCAAATGTTCAAATAGTGCATCATCTATCTTTCTAACAAAGTCAATCATATGACAAATTTGTCATCAGATGAAAAATGACAATTTAACGTTTACCATTAATCAAATCTTCACAATCTTACGTCCTAGCATTTTGATTCAAATGTTGTGTAACGCCACACAGTTAATTCATATAACAACAACATTTTGACAATTTCATAAGTAACCCTTCTACTTGCCTTTATATCCTTAAACCTATTTATAAATCCATTAAACCCATTTATAAATCCATTGATATTTCTAACTATGAGGACATTCATTACATCTGAATTCTCATGTTCAATCAGAACCTCACTATCTTTATCTACTACAATTACATTACTAACATGTGTGTTTTCCTCACCACCCTGCAAATCAGTTTCCGCAAATGGGCTAGTCACCTGCCCTACTTCATAGGTCTAATTTAATCACTGGTCTAATTGTTCGACCGAACCTTGATGTTTTGATTGGGTGTGGGTTTATGTCTACGGAGGGTGGGTCTGGAGGTAGGTTATCTGCTGGTGTGTTTACTCTTGTGGTGTTTGTACTGTCTGTCGACTGGGGCGTTTAAATTAGATGTACTCGGTTCCTGTTTAATTGGTTCTTTGATTCGTTTTCAATTTGGTACTCGCGACCTGTCGGGCCCGCGCAACTACTGATAACCCCCTTTTTCCACAGCCCGCGTTGGTTTTTATATTTTATTTGGTCTCCTGTGGGTTCTGAGCTAGGGTGGGTATGCAAGATCGCAACCACCTGCTCATCAGCAATTGAGCAGGAGAAGCATTCAGAACTTGTATTGGAGCATTTCGATAATTCAATAAGGCTAATTTTATGTCTTTGCCTGTCTCGGTGCATTTCTTTATCATATGCTTCACCATTTGGACAAACCCTTCAATCAGTCCATTGCTCTTTGGGTATTGTGGGCTTGAATACAATGGGATAAAGCCATAGTGCTCTGCAAAATCATGGTATTCGCGGCTTGTGAATTGCGGCCCGTTGTCCGATGCTACGATTTTGGGTATCCCGTGTCTAGCAAAGTTATCTTTTAGTGAATTAATTATATTGTTAGAGGACATATTATCTAATTCAGTTATTTCTGGATACTTTGTGTAGTAATCTACTGTAATGATATATGTTATATGGTCTACCTCAAATAAATCTACTCCAACCTTCTTGTACGCGACACGGGACGCTATGGTTTATTAGTGGTTCGGTGTGTGGTAGTTTTCTATTGTTCTGACATGTGTTGCATCTGCTAGTTCGCTCCTCAATTTGTTTATCAATATTTGACAAAAAAATGCTCTCTGTAGCGAGCGGTTTTGTTTGGTAGCACCCAAATGTGTCTCATTGAGTATATCCAACATGTTTCTTAATTTATCTGGGATGATGATTCGGTTCCCTTTCATTATCAGACCGTTATTGACTGTTAATTCATCTTTGAATGGTGCATACTGTTGTATACCTGTGGGTATATGCGCCACGCTAGAGTCCCATCCCTCCTATATTTGTTTGCGTAACTCTACCATCAACTCATCCGCCTCAAACTCGTGTTTAATGTCATTAAGGATACTCAATGCTGGAGAATCGACCGTGGCTACACTTAAGCTATTGTCAAACAAACTCACATTACTGCTGTCTTTACTGTGGGCCCGCGATAGAGTGTCTGAAAAAAACATAAGCATTCCTTTAATATGTGTTAGTTTCAGGTCGTAGTTCTGTAAGCGCATCCTCATGCACTGAATCCGCACAGACAGTTTATGGATCGGTTTTTCCATGATTGACACAAGTGGTCTGATGGCCAGAAGGGATGCCTGAGATTGATGGGTCTTGTGTCAATTCTAAGTAGGTTGTTAGGCACTGAATATCTATTACTTGTTGAAAGAAGGGTAGGAGGGGTGGGAAGGGGGCTCAGTGTGCAGGGTCATGTGTGAGAACATCTATGTATATAAAAGAGTCATGGCAAGTGTGTCCATTAAATACCTGTTACTGTGTAGGGGTCTGACAGGTCTGTTGTATTTTTATTGATTTGTTGAATTCAAGGAGACTTTTGGACTGTCTTGTCCTCACTGGGAGTTTATTCCATAATGTGCCACCGCTGTAAAGTAATCTAAATCACCGTGGATGTATAGTTGTCATGAAGTTCTCTGATTTCCACACCTATGTTATGTTATGCACATGTGCATGACCATACTTCAGGCTGGGAAGTGTTACTCACCTCACCAGTCATTCACTCTCATCCATATCACCACGTGTTCACCACTTGCCATAGGAGAATAACTAATTATTATAACCAAGATTATACTTCAACCTATTTTTATTCGGTTCAAAACCTGCATACATAATGGAGGATAAAATAAATCTAGTCAATATTGGCCAGTTGAAAGATATTCGGGGGCTTAAGATTTGCTACTTAAATATTAAGAGTTTGAAGAATAAATTTAGTGAAGTCAAAATTATGTTAAAAAATAATCCTGTCCATATTCTATGTCTAACTGAAACATGGTTTCATGATCTAACTGATCAACGACTGTACCACATAAATGACTACAACATAATCTGTTATAATAGAATGACCAAACATAGAAGAGGTCAAAATAAAAAGGCAGGTGGCATACTGTATTACGTTAGTACTAAGGTAAACTTTGACTTAATAACTAAATGATCACAATACTATGTCTGTTGACCTCGAAAGCTTATGGCTAAGCATATCTTATAAGATGATTTTTATAACGTCCACCCAATAGAAATATAGAGAACTGTATTGAAAAGTTACACTCAATACTGGATACGTTTGACCCTAGTCTTGAAGTCATTCTCTTAGGGGACCTTAACATTTGATTTAATCAAATGGAGCCAGGCACTAGAAAGTTAAAAGATTTCATTAAGGAAAGATCATTAAAACAATTAATAAAAAGTGCAACAAGAACTACTAATAAAACAGCAAATATAATTGAATCAGCTCGCTACTACTACACAATTTTAGAGAGAGGAGTCGGTGCATTCAGTGATGGTTATTCACGCGTATTCAGCAATGGAGTTTGCGATTACGTGTAGTAGAACCTGAAAACATTGCGAATTGTGGGACAGTACGCCTGGGTATATATTTACACTTATTTTATCGAGGCATAACTTCGAATTCGGTCACAAGAATCGAGTGTTTGGAGGTATTCACCTGTGACCGACACCAGTTCAGACGACCGTTACCAGGAATTGTGGAGGCGCGGTCACACTAGAATATATATATATACAGTTTCCCAATAAGTAAAGCTACTGAGAATATATATACATAATTGCCATATACATACATATACATTTATGTGTGTATATATATATATATTTTTTTTTAAATAGTCGCTACTAGGGCAAGGCACTGCAGCACCTACTTGTGCTTTCAACCGTGACAGTCACGCACCAGCCGCTTTTTTTTTCTTGAAGAGTCTGAATAGACTTGTTTTCAGCATTAGATAGTTCGTTGACAGAAAGCCTGAGCCTACACTTTTACCAACCCAAGGGATTTTGATCCTCCCACACCACACAGACATGGTATGAGAGCAACTGGCCTTTGATGATGCTGTAAGTTATACACAGCAGTGGAAATCCAAATTAGCAGAGGTGGGGGCACAGGGAGTCGAACCACCAACCCTCAGATTAGGAGTCCGACCTAGAAAAAAGTCAGACACTCTAACCACTCTGCCACAGAGAACGCCACTTACTATATACCGGCATCTGGAATTTGTCCGACAACTACTAGTGGAGTAACCACAACACAGATAAGTTGTATATGCTGCTAATTCATAGCAAGTTCTGACATTGCATTGCTTCTTCCTCTATTGATACCAGGTTTTAATGTATGTGTGTGTGGCTGTCGGTGAGAGCACTGTCTCCTATGTAGGACAATAATAACTAGGGCAGGTGCATTAACATTGAAGGGTGTTTTGGCTATATATATATAAGTTCAAAACTCTGATGCCACTATCACCTTTTACGTTCATTTATGCCATTATTTATGCCGGTGTAGTCCTCCATTGATGCCATTTTATCTGACATTTCCACATGACGCCATTTTATCTGACGCCATTGAGGACGTAGTGGACGCAACTAATTGAGGACGTAGAGGACAACAAACTAATTTAAACCGTCCGAAACTCGACTACACGACGAGAGGCTACCACAACACAAATTTAGCTTCCGTGCATTTTCTTGGATGAGCATTTTCTTGAACCAGGCGGAACTTACTATGCCTAGAGCTTGCTGTGATAATTGTGGTGCTGTCCATGACAGGAGATATTATTGAGTGCGAACGGAGAAAAGCTAGCGCCAGGCCAAACACACGCTCACAGACGACAAGGGGGACGACCGATAGGCTTGAAAAGATGTCTTCCGAGGAGGTGTCCTTGAGTGAGTTGAGTGAGGCTACATTGCTAGAACTGAAGGAGCCTGCAGCAAAGGAGGTGGAGTCGTTGGAATCAGAGGACGAGTTGGAGGAATTGGAAGAAAGTCAGAAACTACCAATAGGCAAGCGCGACAGACGGAGGAACCGGCGGTAAGAAGAAAACCAAGATGGCGCGGGCGCCATGTTCGACGGGTGCGGGGGGACCGCCGGTGCCACTGGCAGTGTCGATACGGGAACCGTCTCCTCGTACGTGGATGCAGCCTCATTGGGCTGGCCAGAGGATGGTTTCTGTTCGTACGGGAAAGATACGGGCCGTTCCCATGCAACTACAAATCGCAGGAGGTCCAGAAGCAGTTCTTCAAGCCGTAGCGCCAGCCAGAGGTGTAGAAGTAAGTGATGTTTAAAACGCTTTACTGTGGGTCGCAAGGACGTTCGGAAGACGAACTGCTATGAAATAATTGCTGCAACAGGTCAGTGGGCCCTAGGATTAAAGGAATTAGGTGTGAAAGTCTACCAAGCATTAATGGAGCACTTGGTGTTTTTAGCGCTACGGGCACGTACTGGTGAGTACGTAGACTCAGCCCACTCAGACTATGATTTATCAATTAGGCTGCTCACGGAAGACATTGGTTTTGCTGCCTTTGCCGGTGCAAACAGGGGAACCAGCGATTACATTATGGTTCATTGAATATAAAGGCAAGGAGGTCTGGTACCTCGGGCTACACTGCTCGCAAGTCAGGCCAGCATCCGAAAAGCCCTTGCTACGCTTGGAATGGGGCGCATGGGTGTCCCAGAGTTCAGGACGAGTGCAGATTCGGTCATGTTTGTTCGAAATGCCATGGTAAGGGCCACAAGCGACCAGCTTGCAAAGAGTGACACTCGAGAAGGCCTTGGGCCTGCTTTGTGGACGCCCCCTTGGTTAGTTAATTGGTGGCAACAGTGCGTGACCGCTGACCAAGCCGGCCATAAGCCCCCAACATGCATGGATTGCCTGAGTGGCAATGCAATGACAATTAATGCCAATTTGTTGGCTGGCGGGTGCCGACCCAGATAATTCGCTTACCGGTTGTTCGGCACAGATATACAAGTTGGACAATACGCCTTGTGGGGGCTGTGCAAAATTGAGTGAATATTTGGATCGGAATACGCTTGAACCACCTACCCCGACGTTTAGGAACGGGGGAGAGGTCTTTGTAGGTGACCGATGTGTGGGGGTGCAGAGAGATAGGACAGATTTAACCAGGACGGTCTTTGTAGGTGACCGAGTGTTATTAAGTGAACGGGATGAGGACAGGGTTTTAGGAGTCGACCTTATCGAGCCTTCAATCGCTAGTGATACCACACAATCATTAACAGTGAGGGACTTAACTGAGATGGTCTTTGCAGTTGACCGAGACGTTGCGATCAGTGGTGGCGACGCTACGGCCGTTGTGGGTGACCGGCCGGAATATCAACCGGGTGGTGCCTATATCAAGCCGACATGCCCCCTGGTGGGGAAATCTATGGAGGTCTTTGCAGGTGACCAAGTGACATTTACTTACAATAGCACACACTGTATAGAGGACAGCAACTGGGGGGTCGTTGAGGGTGACCTGAGAGCCGGAGGTGGTGAGGACCGGCGGGACTGTGTACATGATGCGAGCACTGGTTCTCCTAATCACTGTGATAACCGGCACCTTTCTATGCCTGATTGTGATCTGGACTGTTTTGATGTGCGCGAGACTGATGACGGTTTAATTGTATCAATGTGTGAATTTGAGGGCCACCCACCTGTTGTTTTCAGAGTTAATGTTGACTCTGCGAGTGGAGTTTGTGACGTGTCTATACGGTCAGGGGCGTGGGCTGCCAGCTTAAGCCATGCCGTTTTTTCTCCGAGCTGTTCCTCAGAGGTGATATTGATCCCGATGCTGCCTATATTCTATGTGGCATTGCATTCGGGTTTAGGGTCATAAATTGTGAATTTAACCACACACATGAGAGTGGTAATAGTAAATGCTTGTCTAAGAGTGAGCGGGACCTGATCGATGGAAGATTAAGAGCAGAGCTAGAACAGGGCATTGTTTCCTTCACCAATGACATTCCCCAATGCATTCACGCCATGTTTGTCGTGCCTAAGGATGGGGGGGGGAGATCGCCCCGGGGTAAATCGGTAAATTCCGCAACAAGCGAGGTTGCTAAGAAGTTTAGTTATCTGAGTGTCGATACAGTAATAGATGTGCTAGTTAGGGGTGATCATCTTTCTTCAATAGACATAAAGGATGCCTATAGGGCGGTCCAGATACACCCAGATGATCAGACTAAGCAGGGGATCAAGTGGAGTTTCGAGGGCAACAAGGCTAGATATATGGTCACATCGAGCCCATTCATTTTTACAAAAATTTCTAACTTTATTGTTAGGTGTGCCAAAAGGGAAGGTGTCAAGTGGGTCATCAATTATCTGTATGATTTTTGTATCATTGGCTCGTCCTACACAGACTCAGCCTCTATCCTGCACAAGTTGGGATTTTTCTTGAGTTTCAGGAAGTTGCAATCACCAAATCAGAACATGAGGTTTCTGGGGATCGACATAGACACAAATAAGTTGGAACTGTCTCCCACCGGATAAACTCGAGAAGCTCTATGCAGTCCTGCACCACTTCCATGGGCGCAGGAAAGCAAAGCGTAAGGACTTAGAGAGACTGGGTGCCTTACTCGCCCATTGCGCTAAAGTCATCAGGGGCGCACACACTTTTTGTTGTGGGATATATACCCTTATCGCATTGGTGTGCGAACCTTATTATTACGTTAGGTTGGATGCTGGGTTTCGTGAGGACATCGACTGGTGGGAGAGCTTTGCGGGTCGCTTTAATGGGAAAGCTGCCATGCTGGGGAAGTTTACGCCCGTACGGTCTATCTATAGTGACGCATCAGGTTGGGGGATGGGCACCACTTATGGCGAAGATTGGCTAGTCGGCTCATATGATAGGGGGGTGATGAGAGCCTCTGGGGTTATGCAGGACATCACCATGTCTCACCGGAGGAAGGCCTGGGGGATGCACACATCAATATCAAGGAGATGGACGCTGCATATGAAGCTGCCAGTCGATGGTCCCACAAGTGGGGTGACTCCTCAGTAATATTCGTGACCGATAGTATGGTTCTACAGGCTGCCCTAAATACAGGCCGGTCTCGTTGTCAGGCCATAATGTCTTATATACGAAAGCTTTTCTGGCTTTCGATTGAGTGGAACTTTGTTTTCATTTCATGTTATATTAACACTGCTAGAAATGTAACTTGTGACGCATTAAGTAGGTCAGCTGATTGTGAGAGCTCAGCCAGGATTGCGGAGGTAGATGTGGGTTGGAAGATGTGCTGCAGAAGTATTTTTGAGGCCCCCTTTCTTCTTTTTTCCAGGATGGGAGGACCTGGCAAGGGAGCAACGACGTTATGAGCGGGGCTTTTATGCGCCCAACTCTTGGTCGTCCAGAACAGTGCAGATTAAGCGTTATCTGCAGTTTGTTGATCAGGTGGGGGAAACCAGGGCCCTTCTACCATGCTCTTCTAAGTGGGTTGCGCTATATACAACCTGGCTTTTGTATCGATCGATCCTAACTTACTTGTCTGGCTTAAATTTTTATTTAAAATGGAACGGCGCCCCTACAATTGCGTATTCTGACTATTAAGTCGCTGCACCCTTGAAAGGTATAAAGCATATTAAGGGTGATACACCCAGGCATGCCCCTCCACTCCTACCCAGCATGCTAATCAAGATATTTGAAGGTTTGACACTGAATCCAGGGCACACTGCGTGGTGGGCGGCTGTATTGTTGTCGTTTCGTCCTCTGTTTAGGAAGAGTCAGGTAACAGCCTCAGATGCGGCCTTATGGCGTTCAGACTTCACCTTTTTCGACTGGGGTATGGTAGTGCGGGTTAGGAAATCTAAAACTAGCCAGTTCGGAGAAAGGACATTGGAAATTCCAGTCGCGAGGTGCTGTAACCTGTCTCTCTGTGCTGTGTTTTGGACTAGAAAACATTTTATTGAGATACCAGCTGATTCCGACGAGGTTGCTTTCAGACTCCCAGCTGATCGACGCTCTAGCTCTATGTATTATACTGCCTCTCAGTCTATGCTAAAAATATTTGCTAACATTGCGGGCTTTGGGGAGTGCGAATTTACCTTACACTCCCTTCGCCGGGGAGGTACGACTTATCTCGCGATTTGTGGTGCTACTATTGAGGAGATTAATGTCAGGGGGGACTGGGCCACGGAGACAGTATATGCTTATTTGAAGTCGCCTTTACAGGTACGCATTATGAACGACTTGCAGGTCTCCGCCTCCTTGGGCTAGGTTGGGATCGACGAGTAGTTTGGGGTGGCCCCTTCTTGGTCCGTTTTGGCTATTTCTTTTGCCCGGCCATGGGCCTTCATTGCAAAAAAATAATTATAAGGTTCCCACCAACTCCTCGCTTCGACTCTCGCTTTCTCTCCTCCACCATAGCCAGTTTTATGTAAAATATAATTTATTATATGCATATAAATAGGCGGGGTTCTCCTACCTTGTTTTAATTATTTATTATTTATTCTCGATTATTCTATATATTCTGCGGTCCTAGCATTTTGCTTCGCTGCTACAGCGCTGCCGCTGCTTTTCATTCATTCGCGCTGGCGCTCAGCTTTGCTGGAATTGGCAATAAACTAGCAGCTAAATTACCAAATATTACTTGCCAACTTCCTGTGCATCTATTACCAAACACTGCAAACTCAATATTACCTCCTATGAAAACTGATGCCATGACTGTAAAAAAAAAAGTAGTTGACAACATAAACATTTACAAATCATCTGCTACAAAAGACTTATCCTCCATTGTGCTAAAACCTGCCTACTACTAGAATTGACATATATGTTTAATTTATGCTTATCTAGTGGCATTTTTCCAGACCCCTGGAAATGTGCAGTAGTTATTCCCCTTCAAAAAGAAGAAAATAAATCTGGTGTAAGCAATCTGAGACCCATTTCCCTATTACCTCTTATAGGTACACTTCTCGAAAGAATAATGCATACCCATCTAGTAAGCTATTTGGATGAGCATAACCTCCTTGATGAACGTCAAGGGGGATTCAGGAAGGGGTACTCTACTACTAAAGAGCTAGGGCAGCTTACTGATGATATCTATAAAGCCTTCAATAATTCGGAATATATGGTTGCCATATTTATAGACTTCAAAAAAGCTTTTGATACTGTGAATCATGATATCTTACTAAAGAAACTTAAAAACTTTGGCATCATTGATACCAATTTAAGATTACTAGAAAATTACCTAACAAATCGGACTCAACAAACATTAGCAAATGGAGTACTATCTGCACCACTAAATATTTGTTGTGGAGTGCCACAGGGATCAATACTTGGCCCTCTTGTATTCGTAACTTTTATTAATGATCTGCCTCATGTTATTGAAAATGGTTGTATATTACTCCATGCTGATGATACTATTATTTACTGTCCTGGCACATCCTTATCAACTGCTATTAACCTTCTTCGGGTTAGATTTAATTTAGTTTGCAATTGGTGTACTGTAAACAAATTGACAATCAACAACGCTAAATCCAAACTCATGGTCTTTGGTACCAAACACAAGTTAAGAAATATTATGGTGCCACCTGTACATATGAATGGAGAAATCCTAGGCATTCCTTGGTGTACTTCTTGACTCCTCCCTTACTTTTGAAGCACACCTTAAATCACTGATAACAAAATTCAGCTATGAAGTATATACTTTGAATCAAATGCATCCACACCTAATTAAATCTGCTGCCTGTCTTGTTTATAAATCCATGATGTTACCAGATTTGGACTATGGAGACATATTTTATGAAGCATGTTAAAAAAAATATCGAAATAAATTACAACATTTGCAAAATAGAGCAATTTCCATAGTTCTTGGCCCCTCAAGTATTGGTCTAACTATAGACGAAAAACATTGTAAAATTAACTTATTCCCACTTGAAACTAGAAGAAGCCAGCATTTAGCCAATTTTATGTTTACGAGAGCTCAAGATGAGAAATATGATATAAATCCTGGTATAACAAGACAACATGACAAGCTCATACTTAAAGTCATTCACCCAAACAATGAAAAAGTTAAAAACAGCCTACTTTTTAAGGGGTCCAAAATCTGGAATGACATGTCCCTTGTAGCTCAGACCTTACCCACCTATGATGCATTCAAGAATTACTCCAAGCATTTGTTTATAAAATGTGCCTAACAACTAATACATTCATTGTATGGGTCTCAGTATTAGTAAATACTAAGTATGTACTGTTTCATTTATTGAAGTTGTTAATCTGGACTGTTATGTACTATTTCTTAGAACATCAAATTGTTATTTGTACATCTGTTGCAGTTCAGGTGTTTTTGTGTGTGTTTTTTATTTTGTTATTTTGTTTGTTTTCTCTCTTGCCTCATATCACCCATCTCACTTCCATAAAATTCACAAATCACTTAATTTGACATGTAAATAGTTCTAAGAACCATCTGGGCTGGATTGTAGGGCATCACGACTCAGGTTGCATAAGTGACCTTGATGCTCTATAATTCCATGTATTAGCTTTCTTTTGCCCGCAATAAAGCAAATATTAAAAAAAATATTATGCGATTCAACACGAGTATACAAATGGCGGCCGCCATAGGGCTATTTCCGTTTATATATGTATGCGTGTTAGTCCTTAGCCTCCCCCCTGGGTGGGTCGGTATTATGGTCATATTAAATTGGCAAACTGTCAGATACATGATGCCTAACCTAAAAACTAGACGCCTAGGTTCAAATAGAGGACACACCTCCCCACCTTGTACCGGACGCGGTAGCCGAATCGGTAGAGCGCAGGCTTCCCGTGCGGAAGGTCGGGAGTTCGAATCCCAGCCGACTCAAGCCAATGACTTATAAAATTGATTCTTGTCATTACCTAGCCTGGCGCTCGGCATTACTACGAGAGGTCAAGGACTGGTTAGCTGAGAATCAGGATAATGTGACTGAGTGGGATATCGGTAATGGTGCTAGTGGCCTGATCTCCCAGTAGAACAGCACTATAAAGTCGCCATGAGTGCACACTGTCATAAGTCAGTACCTGTCCTGATGTGACCTTAGATGTTGCAAGGATGTAAAACTCTAAATCAAACAAAGAAAATCTGAGTCAAATCAGGTGTACATGGCTTATCAGGATAAAAAGTAGAGCCTGATAAATTAAACAGGTGGACATTTATCTAAGTGGAATTGATGGGAAATGTCGCACCTTGAACAGGATTCGAACCCAGACCTCTTGCATTCCGGGCTCGTTTGTTAACTATTACACCACCTAGGCTCACTGATGTCATCACCCTTCCCATGCCCACTTGTCTATGTGGCTCCTTGCCTGAGAGGTCACTGTCAGGATAATGTGAATGAGTGGGATATAGGGTCATGGTGCCAGCAGCCTGATCTCCCAGTGGGGCAGCACTATAAAGTCACCATAAGTCAGTACCCACCCTTGATATGACCATATATGTTGCTAGGACATAAAACCCCAACAACTAAACGAATAAGTCCGATTATATCGGTGCAGTGTGGAGAGGTCAAGAGGGTGGTGGGAGGGGGGGGGGGATGTATTGTGGTTGGTTGTTGTAGTTTTACGCCCTGGTAACATCTAAGGTCATACCAGGACGTGTACCGACTCGTGAATGTGCGCACTCATGGCGACTTTATGGTGCTGCCCCACTGGGAGACCAGAGAGCCAGCACCATGACCCGATATCCCACTCAGTCACATTAAACTGACACTAAGCCAACCAGTCCTTGATGGATCGTAGGATTCGAATCCACGGGTTCGAACCCAGGTTGAATCACACCAATGACTTAAAATTTGATACTTGTCGCTACCTAGTCTGACCCTCGGCAATATTAAGATATGGCAAGGACTGGCTGGTTGGCTTAGTGTCAAGGTTTGATCGATTGGTAGTTGCTTTACGCCGTGTCTGCAGCATAGGCCATATTCACGGCGATAGTGTCAAGGTAATGGGACTGAGTGGGATATCAGGTCATGGTGCTGGCAACCTGGTCTCCTAGTGGGGCAGCACTATAAAATCGCCATGAGTGTCCACTGTCACAAGTCGGTACCCATCCTGATATGACCTGAGATGTTGATAATAATTTCTTGACCTTTCCTGCGCTCCCTATGCATTCAAATATCTCGGTGAACAAGGGCCTTTCAACCTTTGTGCTATCACTCTTAGCACTGCATTGCCTATACATAGCTCTATATTTTGTGCTTGAGATTTTCTAGATTTTGTTCCAAATATCACATATTCAGATTTTTGTGTGTTTGAGGTAAGTTTGTTATCAGCACATCAAATATTGACCTTTTTAACAACTTGTAGCTGCCAGAATAATGTTTTTCTTGTGCACTGTGAGGACAGCATCATCCGCAAAAAGTGTGAAATTAGCACTGGCAGACAGTAATGGTAGGTCATTATTAAATATAAGAAAGAGGAGTGGTCCCACAGTGGAACCTTGGGGCACGATTCTGTATTATAAATTTGTGAGACTTGTTGTTTAGGTTGGATATGAACCTACATGATCTTTTTCCTAGTCCAGCTCTTTTGATCTTACATAGCAGGATTTTGTGGTCAATTGTCTCAAAAGCTTTCTTGAAATCACGAAACTCAGCTATTGTAAGCTCACCTCTGTCTGTGTTAATCAACAATTCATCCATTAATGAGGCAAGTGCCTTAGTCGTTGACCTTTCTTTTCTGAAGCCATTTTGTTGGGTGGCTAAATAGTTAGTGTCCTCAAGAAATGTTTTTATTTGGTCATGAATTATCTGTTCAATTATTCTGCCAGGGAGAGGTAGTATGGATATTGGTCGCAGTTCATTACAGGACTTTGGGTTACCTACCTTGGGTATAGGGGTAACTGTTGCTCTCTTCCATTTTTCTGGGAAAATTCCAGTAGTAATTATGAGGTTGTATAGGTATGTAAATTCGTCTATTAAGCCTTGATGGTGCCCTTGATAAAGGTTGAACTGATATCCTTGTTGCCTGAAAGTGAATGGTGATAGATTTTGTACTTTGGTAAGGATCTTCTCTTTTGTTGTTTCTATGAGATCATATCATATTTTTGCAAACACACAAACAGACAAACAAACAAGCACACACACATTCGCTTTTATTTAAAGCTGCATTGTCCGTTGACGCATCAATTATTTTAAACAAAAACAATTATCTAGAATTGATTCTACATAGTGTAGTAGTCTGCACTGACCTCTCAGGCAAAGAGCCGCATAGACAGGTAGGCACGGGTAGTGTGTTAATATCAGGGAGCCTAGGTGGTGTAATGGTTAGCACACTGGCCCGGAATGCAAAGAGATGTGAGTTCGAGTCCCGCTCTAGGCGCAATATTCCCCATTTTTATCACCCCCATGACACTGGTTGCCGTGACCATGATCCTGTACAAGCTACGTGCTGTATGGTTGTTGAACCTACCCTGTGTATGTATGTAAGTGCATTGCCTGTATGTATGTAATTGCAAGCATTAAAAGACTTACAATTCCAGGGGGACGAGGGTAGTAGTCTGCACTGACCTCTCAGGCAAGGAGCCGCCTAGACAGGTAGGCGTGGGTAGTGTGTTAATATCAGGGAGCCTAGGTGGTGTAATGGTTAGCACACTGGCCCGGAATGTAAAGAGATGTGGGTTCGAGTCCTGCTCTAGGCGCAATATTCCCCATTTTCATCACCCCCATGACAATATCTAACTTAGATACTGATGCACTTATTAAGCATTTGTTGCTATATATAAGAGAATAGCGGGGCAATTTAATAGAACCTGTTAATGCTAAAGCCTATGGTGTCACAGTGTTGGCCTGCTTGCCAAAACTAATTTGAACATGTTTGCACTTCAAATATCTCAAAACTTAGCCCGCTTAAAATAAACAGTACTTGAAGCTAAAGTAAGGTAGATTAAAACAATCAGTTTAATATATTTTTCTCAGAAAAGTGAGAGAAACTCAAAACCATCGAACTATGCAACTTTAAATAGATGACAGTACAGGTTATATTTTAAACTGGTGTCGATAGTTCAGACCCTTACAGCATGTGCTATTTGGACTGGCTGTGGACCCTTGCAATATAAATAGATTGCCTCCTTCAATATAAATAGAATTATTTCAAAGAGTGCGTTCTTCTCCCACCTGGAAAAGTATTCAAGGGCAAGGGCCAGACTAGTAAAAATGGAGAGGAAACTTTCCACGTCTGTTGGAACTCAGCTTTTCTTGTCGTTCCTAATTTAAAGAATACTCCAAAGTGATTTTTTATTATTCAATAATTCAGTATTACAATTACATATGTGTACAGATCATTAAATTCTGATTCTGGTGATATAAAATTTCATGAAGATCCCTTGAGTATTTCCGAAGTTATGAAATTTTACAGATTCTTTTGTTTTTTTGCCATGATTTGTTCATAATTCCAAATTAGGGAAACCTTGGTTTTTAATGCCCATGGAAGGATAATCTGTCCGATATTAAAGAGTTGGTTGATTGTTGGAGTTTTATGTCCTGGCAGCATTTAAGGTCATATCAGGTCGGGTACCGACTTGTGACATTGGGCATTCATGGCGACTTTATAGTGCTGCCCCACTGGGAGACTAGGCCACCACCACCATGACCTGATATCCCACTCAGACACATTATCCTGACACCGAGCTAAGCAGACCTTGCCCTATCCTAATAATGCTGAGCGCCTTGCTAGGAAGCGACAAGTATCAATTTTGTAATTCATTGGTTTGATTCGACCGGGAATTGAACAAGGGATCTATAGGGAAAAGAGCAATGGAATGAGGAAGACCAATTGTCCGTGATTGAAATTCCCCCTGCTTAATCAACAAATGCAACACTCTCCGTGAATATGGCCTGTGTTTCCGACTCGGCATAAAGAAACGACCAATCAATCAATCAATTAACAATTGTAACAACCTCTGGCAAGAGCAACTACAGGTCATAAGAATAACCCATTTTCTTAATGTCGTTCTGGTTTATGGCTTCATGTGTGTGGGTGTGGGTGAGAGTGGGGGTGGGTGTGTGTGCAAGTTCACCTAACTTGATTTGACCGGACGTGGTGGCCGAATCGGTAGAGCATAGGCTTCCCGTGCGGAAGTTCGGGAGTTCGATTCCTGGTCGAGTCAAACCAATGACTTACAAAATTGGTACTTGTCGCTTCCTAGTCAGGTGCTCTGCATTATTAGGATAGGGCAAGGACTGGTTGGCTTGGTGTCTGGATAATGTGACTGAGTGGGATATCAGGTCATGGTGCTGCCAGCCTGGTCTCCCAGTGGGGCAGCACTATAAAATTGCCATGAGTCTACACTGTCTCAAGTCGGTACCCGTCCTGATATGACCTTAGTTGTTGCCAGGATGGAAACCTCCAACAACAAACGAACATAAATTGATTTAATACCTCTTCTACGAGGTTCCAAATCATTCATGAATTCCTCAGTATCTAAGTTGAATTCTTATTTTGTCGTTGTAATTATAGTTTATTCATTGAATAAAGACTTGTCAGCGCCGTGGCACTGGCCTTCTGGCCATGTGACAATGCAGTTATTTACAACATATGCATATGTAGTTTGATATTGTCATCGGCAGGCTCAAGACAGTTGAAATGATCCATTTCAAGACTTACATATATAGTATACATGTACATTAGTTTGAAAAGTTACGCACGAGATAGTAATTATATGCTGTAGCTTATCAAACTGGCTACAGTAAAATAGGATAGAGAGAGAGAAAATGAGTTGTGGTGAGGAACCTTCTTTATTTTGGCTAAAAGGCCCTTGGCCGGGCAAAATAACAGCCCTACCTATACAAAGCTCAAATCCAATGCTTCAAGCGCGAATGAGCCAACGGCCGTGCAAGCGTCATAGTCGCGGGGCAAAAGACTGGCCCAAAGTGAATATTCCGGTCGAACATAAATAAGCGAATATATAAATATTAAATAAAATACAAAGCAGCGAAACTCCGCCTATTTAGATATATATAATAAATTATATTTTACATATTAACCTTAAGCTAGCTCAAGTCAGCTGAAATGATCCATTTCAAGACTTACACATGATATACATTAGTTTGAAAAGTTATCTACGAGAGAGTAATTATAGAGGTATATATTAACATTAAGCTAAATGTTGGCATGATTGAGGTGTACATATGACAATCTGCGTTAGGCATGTATGCAAGCGTAGTCTGAAGTTGAGTGAAGTAAAGCTTGTTTTATTTAACGATGCTTCTAGAGCACATTGATTTTTGTATCCTCGGCTATTGGACGTCATTCTGAAATATTTCTTTGGAGGAAGGCCACTGCCACCACGCCACATAGGCTACTCTTCCGATAAGCAGCAAGGGGTCTTTTATATGCACTTTCACACAGACAGGACAGCACATACCACAGCCTTTGATGAATCAGTTGTGGACCACTGGTTGGAATGAAAGATAAGTTTCCCTTCCCATGTTTTTATATAACTGCAGTGTGAATTGCTTAGGCACCACATTGTTGTTGTTGTTGTTGTTGTTGTTGAAGATTTATACTGCCTATCATGGATAAGCCTGAATAGGCTTGTTTTCACCATTAGACAGTTTGTCGATAGAAAGCCTGAGCCTACACTTTTACCGACCCAAGGGATTTTTAACCTCCCACACCACATCAACATGGTATGAGAGCAACTGGCCTTTGATGTCGCTGTAAGTTATACACAGCGGTGGAAATCCAAATTGGCAGAGATGGGGGGGCATGGGGAATCGAACCACCGACCTTCAGATTAGGAGTCCGACCTAGAAAAAAGTCAGACACTCTAACCACTCCGCCACATTGGCTCAAATTTAGGTGTTTTCTATTTGAAAATATAGTTTCATCGCCATTATGCAACTTTAATGTATGTGGAGCCTCCATTGTCAATGTACCCACCGCTCCAGCAATTTTAGACTGCAAACAGCATGCATCACCTTTTTACTAAAGTAAAACAAGAAAACATTTCAGCCTTTTTGAGGACAGCTGGTTTGTACCACCTCATATAGTTTATTAAATCAATTTGATCACTTAATAATCATAAAACATTTTACTTTTATCTAGATTTTTTTTACCTTGACCACACAATTATATGATTGTGAGCTTTTTTAAATTCATGAGTGTCTATTGACACATAATTGATTGTATGCTTTTAAGTTATATGTCATAGCGATGATTGAATAAAAAAAACTAACAATTCTCGCCATGAATATGACCTATGCTGCCGACAACCAGCAATCAATCAATCAATTAATCCATGTCCACGCTGGGTATTATCAGCTCCTGCCTTATCACTATCAGCTGCAGCCTTTATCTGGTTACTAGCGAGACAATGGTCTTAGTGGTGCAAGGTACACCAGGTACAACTGATACTATGACAGCGTCCATCCCTCATCACGCGTGCTCTTTTTGCCACTCTCTCTTTCTCCCTCTCTTTCTCTCCCTCGCTCTCTCCCTCTCTCCAACTCTCTCCCTCCTTCCGCCACCTTCCTCCCTCTCTTTTTCGCTTCCCCTCTCTCTTCCTCTCTCCCACTCCCTCTCTTTCCCTCTTCCCTCTCTCCCTCCTTCCCTCCATCCCCCTTACTTTCTCCCACCCTCTCTTTTTGTCTCTCTCTAGTTCTCTCTTCCTTCGCTCCCTCCCCTCTTCCTTCCTCCCTGCTTCCGTCCCCTCTCTTTTGCTCTCCCTCTCTCCCTG
Source organism: Branchipolynoe longqiensis (assembly GCA_030323885.1). Classification (NCBI taxonomy): domain Eukaryota; kingdom Metazoa; phylum Annelida; class Polychaeta; order Phyllodocida; family Polynoidae; genus Branchipolynoe; species Branchipolynoe longqiensis. Next base: position 83,092,099 of record CM059192.1, read on the forward strand.
GCCCACTCTCTCCCCACGTCTCCCTCTCCCCTCTCTACCCCTCTCTCCCTCACTCCCTCTCCCTCTTCCTTCTCTCCCTCCTTCCTTCCCTCTCACTCTTTCTCGCACCCCCTCCCTTTGTCTCTCTCTCTCTCTCTCTTCCCTCCTTCCCCATCTTTCTTTTTCTATAGCTCTCCCTTCCTTCCCCCCCCCCTCACCCTCTCTTTATGTCTCTCTCTCCCTCTCTCTCTCTCTCTCTTCCTCTCTCTCTCCTCTCTCTCTCCCTCTCTCTCTCTCTCTCTTCCCTCCCTACCTCCCTCAGGTATTGCACGTGTTTGAAGGAAGGGTGCCACTTGAACTAACGCCCATCCGGAAAACATCTGACACACGTCTAAGACATCTTACATGTCTGGACAGGGGCGCAATTCCAGTGCTTGCCATAGGCGCTAATTTCTGAAGATATGCCACAACATATGACTCCCTTTAATGACGAATAGACGGGATGGCCTTAATAGATCGTGGGATTCGAACACACAGGTTCGAACCCTGGTCGAGTTAAACCGATGACTTAAAAATGTATATTTGTCGCTTCCTAGCCAGGTGCTCAGCATTATTAGGATAGGGCAAGGACTCGTTGGTTCAGTGTTAGGATAAGGTGACTGAGTGGGATATCAGGTCATGGTGCTAGCGGCCTGGTCTTCCAGTGGTGCAGCACTATAAAAAAAAGTTTGTTTTATTTAACTACGCCTCTAGAGCACATTGATTTTTATCACCGGCTATTGAACGTGGAACTCTAGACGGAAATATTTCCATCTAGTTCTCTTGTTATCAGATTTAAGTGAGGTCAATTTCCATGTGGCTTCTGCTCAGGATGGAAAACCCACACTGTTGTTATGTTGTTGTAAACTCCCGATCCTACGAAAAATAAGGTGTTGGTGAATTACTCCAGCGTTAAGCTGAGATTCCATTTGTGTGTGTATACTTACTTACCGCCCAACTTTGGGCATAGGCCACGAACAAGAGCTCTCCAGTTATCCCGGTCCTGGGCCATCTTCTCCAGCTGTCCTACAGCTGTGGGTCCATCCTCTTCCAGGGCCTTAGTTATTTTTGAGTTTCTTGTTCGTGAATCTGTAACGTTGTTCTTTTTTCCGGGGTGGGGTTGTTGGCCCCACGCCCAACCCCCACCCCAACCTGGAGGACCAGTTGCTGCTCTTAGTCTGTCCTCTACCATGCGACCTGCCCGGCTTGGTTAAACCTGCCAGGGTTACGGAGGCACACAAGCCTCCCCACCACGGCAAGGTAGAAAAACATTGGGGAAGTGTGTGTGTATAGTGTGAGGAAAGATTTCTCCTTGATAGAGCGGAAAGTGCAACGAATAAACTTCCACCTGAAATAGTCAAAGCTCCATCACTAAATACATTGAAAATAAGACTTGACAAATTTTGGAGTCAGTATCGGTATAGTCAGTCCTCGCCACATGACCACTATAATTACAACAAGTCATATATAGACAGGCCAAATATCGGTATACTCAGTTTTCACCGAATAACCACTATAATTACGACAAATCATACATAGACAGGCCAAATCTGTTAACAGGCTATTATATCTAAATATATAAACAGAAGAGTATATGTATAAGTATACTTAATATGGTATTTCCACTGCCTATCGTAGATTCATATCAAACCAGACGGGATGGCCGAATGAGTTAGAGTGTCCGTCTCCCGTGTTGGTAGACCATGGTGTCATGGGTTCGAAGCCTCGTTGAGTCAAACCAATGACTTAAAAATTTATACTTATCGCTTCCTAGCCAGGCGCTCGGCATTATTAGGAGAGGGCAAGGAGCAGTGGAATGAGGAAGACCAATCATCCGCGATTGAAATTTCCTCTGCTTAAACAACTAATGTGCCCCCAAAAAACTAGACAAAACCATATAGTGGCTGCGTCTAGTTTTATATTGTCATGACGGGTGATTAAAATGAGAAATCTTGCCATTCCATAGCTACCGTGCTATCCATTACACTACCGAGATTCCCTGATGCAATCACCATATCTATGTCCACCTGTCTATATGGCTCCTTACCTGATATGATCTTATAGATGTTTCCAGTATGTTAAACCCAAACAAACATCTCTATGTCGGCTTGACGTCACAGCCCCGGAAACTAGCCCGCGAAGGGTAAAACACCGCAGTGATTTGTGCTGCAGCAATGCTATGTCTATGCGCAGCATTTAGTTTTGCAAAATAAATTTAAAAGCTTTCATTGGGTCAATTACAAATATCTTAATGCGTGATTGAAGAGGAAGATCTGAAGTATTTAATTTAACCTAAGAGCAATTTTCTCTGAAAGTATTAAAAAAAGAGATAATAGTGAAAGTTGGGATATTCTGAGTGTCAGTGCCAGTGGTAGCCTTACCAGATCATGGCCTCAAAAACTATTTCCGCAAAATAAATTCAAGAACTTCCAATTGGCTGATTAAAAAAAGCTGAATCTGAAATTGTAGAGAAAGATCTGAACTATTTAATAGAAACAAGAGTAATTTGCTTTCAAAGCACCAAAAGCACAAATTATTGTGATAGATAGAGTAGTTTTAATGTTATCTCTATGACAGTGTCATTTGTTTTACCCTTCGAGTGTTGTGAGCGCAAAAAGTGCCCGGATATCCGACATCGAGAATGAGAGGTCAATATCGATCCATGATAGGTGCATCCTAAAAGTATATTTTATGCCACCCTAGTATCATGTTTATTATTTGTTATAAATGCTTAATTTGTGATAGTTTCTTTTGAATTGAGTATTTCATTTGAAATTAATGGTGACTATTCTGATTCTTTTGAATTGAGTATTTAACTTCAAATTAACAATAAGAGTGACTATTTTGATTCTTTTGAACTGAGTATTTCACTTGAAATTAATGGTGACTATTCTGATTCTTTTGAATTGAGTATTTCACTTCAAATTAACAATAACAGTGACCATTTTGATTCTTTTGAATTGAGTATTTCACTTGCAAGTAACGGTGACTATTTTGATTGTTTTGTTTTGAATTGAGTGTTCCACTTGAAATTAAAGGTGACTATTTTGATTCTTTTGAATTGAGTATTTCACCTGAAATTGATGGTGACTATTTTGAATCGATATATTGTTATTGTTTCTTGTCCCAACTCTATAGCCAGAGATTGTGGAGTGTCACACTAGTTCAATTAGAACAGGCCTAAATTGCAAGTAAAACCAGTTAAATATGGTACGAGTACGATTAGGAGAGAACAGTTGACTACCACATACGTAGGACCGGGCGCGGTGGCCTAATCGGTAGAGCGTGGGCCTCGCGTGTGGAAGGTCGGGAGTTCGGTTCCTGGTCGAGTCAAACCAATGACTTTAAAATTGGTACTTGTCGCTTCATAGCCTGGCGCTCGGCATTAATAGGATAGGGCAATGACTGGTTAGCTCAGTGTCAGGATAATGTGACTGAGTGGGACATCGGGTCATGGTGCCGGCGGCCTGATTTCCCAGTGGGGCAGCACTATAAAGTCGCCATGAGTGCGCACTGTCACAATTCGGTACCCGTCCTGATATGACCTTAGATGTTGCTAGGACATAAAACAACAACAAACAAACAAACATACGTAGTTTTGCCAACCTGGAGGTATTGAGAATCCTTGAGGTTTTGCATAGCGAGTGTGGAACCTGAGTGGCGGCAGCCACGAGCTTGCTAGGGGGCTCCAGGGGCATGCCTCCACCCCCACCCCCCAGGCATGCCTCCACCCCCCCTTTGAGGTTATTTCCATGGACATATTCACACCAATCCCCAATCTCAGAAACTAAATATATCGCTTACACATTCATCTTTCATAGCCTGCTACTTTTTTTAATGTAGAATTTACTCAATCATGTAGATTAAAGCTGCATAGTCCGATGACATTTCAAATTTTCAAAACTAAAGTAATTATTTATATTTAATTCTACATGTCTAAGTTAGACACTGATGCACTTATTTAGCACTTGTCGCCACATAGAAGGAAACACAGAGTAAATTAAAATAGAACCTATTACTGCAGAAGCCTACGGTGTCAGAGTTTTGGCATGCTTGCCAAAACTAATTTGAGATGTTTACACTTCAAATATCTCAAAACCTAGCCATTTCAAATAAAAGTTACTTCAAACAAAATTGAGGTAGGTTATAACAATCAATTCAATATATTCATCTCAGAAACATGGCAGAAACTCAACACCATCGGACTATGCAACTTTAATAGACTTTGAACGATGAATAGAGAGAATCGTGTTGCTGCTATTTTGTTATGGTGGCGTTCGCCTCCAATCCAGCTATTCTACGCCAGTGTCGATAAACAATGCTGGCTGGAACCAGTTGTTTACAGTGGACCTTTACCAAAGCAGTTTGTGTTTGGATTTAAACAATATGGGTGTTATCCCTTTTTCTAAACCAGAAAAAAATGCTATGCTAACCGTATATAAGGAACTTTACAAACAGACATTTTAGCTTCTTTTTAAATTAATTTTTGCACACAATGCACCAGAATGCATCATTTTGTATCACTTTTTTCTAAGGCATTTCAGGGATAGGCCCCCTCCGGCCTCACGCCGGAGAGGGAAAACCCTCCCCGCTTCGGTCACACTATTTCTCCCTAGTTACAATTTGTGTATTACTATTACTATTACTGTTATTAGGGAGATTTCCATACTCACATTCATATCTACTTGGCACCTTTGCACATGTCGTAACCAGACGGGGTGGCCGAATGACTTGAGAGTCTGTCTCCCATTTTGGTAGATCGTGGGATTCGAACCCATGTACTCAAAACCATGGGATTTTGCAACTTTAATTATTGTACCATTGTGACACCATAGATTAGATTTAGAGTGTTTGAGTTGTATGCTCAGGCCAAGTCGGAGACTCCACCATCAGGGCCCACTATATGTGGTGAGGATGGTTGCTTGTTGGAGTCTCACGTCCTGGTAACATCTAAGGTCATATCAGAACAGGTACCGACTTATGATAGTGTCCAGTCATGGCAACATTATAGTGCTGCCCCCACTGGGATACCAGGCTACCAGCACCATGACCTGATATCCCACTTAATCACATTATCCTGACACTTGACCAACCAGTTCTTGCCCTATCCTAGTAATGCCGAGCGCTTGGCTGGAGGAAGTGACAAGGATGCTCAACTCATTCGGCCATCCCGTATGGTCGGTCCTGTGGTGAGGGTGCTCTGTTCAGTTTTGTCATCTGCAGTAATGAATTTGAATCTGCTGGTGTTTGCTGGGTGTATCCCGGAATCTGAGGTTCATCTGGTATTGCTGTTAACGCTTTGTCAAGCTGCCTCTCGAAAATCTCCCAAGCCATATAATAACTATACACATCCATTTGACTCATTTTAACCAACCACATCCCCCCCCCCCCATACATCCCTCAGCATTTTACCAAAATCCAGACTGTCTTATACTAATGCACACACTGGACACTTGCTATAAACTAGATACATTGCAACCACTTAGTTAGCTAAATTTTTGATCATACATAAACCCAGACTATAGCCGTGTTCACACGGGAAAAGTTTTAAGCGATTTAGACACGATAAATCATATGAATCGATTTAGACGCCCGTTCACACGGGCAGTACTTGGGCCGGAAATCGATATCAGCGCATGAGCAAGTCGATACTAACCAGCGCCAGTTTCGGTTAGTCGACGTCGCCACGAGAGAGTGTGGGTTCGACCTAGATATGTATGGACTGAATCGTATTGGTCAAAACTTCTGCTGGGCAGTGAAACCCTAAAAATAAATGATGAAAAAAATATCTGTGCACAGCTAGCGGTTTCATAGACTAAATTATATAATATGCGCTTTTGATCGACCGGAAAGTCAACAAACTAAGGTCTCGACTGGGCATGCGTGTGACGTCCTTAATCTGCCTCAGTGCGTCCACATGGGCAAAATAAATCGGTTCACAGAAATCGACTCACGTAATCGACCTCCACAAGTGGTTTACATTATCCGCCTCACAGGAATCGATTCAGCCCTAATCCGCCTCAGCAGCCCGTTCACACGCGAAATGTACGCCGAACTAGGCAAGTCGAATCCTAGGAATCGATTTACATTCCCCGTGTGAACGGGGCTTTAATTGACATACCGCTGCCTAGAAAATTAAGATACAACCTACATTAAAATGCATACACTGAATGCATAACCTGACCATATATACCACAACTGCTCAATTAGCTGAATGTAATAACATTTTATTATCTTAAGGTTGTTCTTGTAATTAAATAGTGTAAATGACACATTAAGCATGTCCAGTTGGTTGGTCAGTTGTTGGAGTTTTACATCCTGGCAACATCTAAGGTCATATCAGGATGGGTACAGACTTGTGACAGTGCACACTCATGGGGACTTTACAGTGCTGCCCCACTGGGAAATCAGGCCACCAGCATGAGTATCGGCGAACAGTTTGTAAAACTGGCCAGTGGGGTGGATTGATATTTGATAACACGCGGGCGGCTATTCAGTATCAGTGAATCGTAACTGGAGATAAGGAGTGCGTAGTTGTGGACCTTGTCACCGGAATAAGCCAGCGGGTAAGGGGAGGAACCAATCTGAGATGGGGGGGGGGGGGGGTAATTTTTGTTGTTGTTGTTGTTATTGTTGTAAATACAGTAAAACCTCTCTAAACGACCGACCATGGGATCGACTTTAAATGGAGGTGGTCGGTTTAGGGAGTTAAAAAAAAAAAAATTACATTGGTATTGTATGGGTGATCGTTTGGGACCCAAATAAAGTGCTCGATATAAGGGAGTGGTCAATCTGTGGAGGTGGTCGGTAGAGAGGTTTTATTCATCGAATAAAGTATTTTGTCAGAACCGTGGCACTGGTCTTCCAACCACATGACAATACATTTATTTACAATTTGTTTGTTTATTGTTTTTTATGTCCTAGCAACATCTAAGGTCATATCAGGACGGGTACCGACTTGTGACAGTGGGCACTCCTGGCGATTTTATAGTGCTGTCCCAGTGGGAGACCAGTCCGTCGGGACTATGACCCGATATCCCACACAGACACATTATCCTGATACTGTGCTAACCAGTCCTTGCCATGTCCTATTAATGTTGAGCGCCAGGTTAAGTAGCGACAAGTATCAATTTTATAAGTCATTGGTTTGACTCGGCTGGGATTCGAACTCCAGATTTCCCGCATGGGAAGCTTGCGCTCTACCGATAAGAAATACAGAGTTGTGTACTAGGACCATGACACCAGAATAAGCCAGCAGGCAAGGGAAGGAATGAGTGGGTGGTGGGTGGGTGGGGAAGGGTCTAGGTGGAGAGTTTGGGAGTGCGTATGAGTGAGAGTATTTGTCTGAGGGTGAGTGAGAATGGGTGAGTGAATGTGTGTGTGAGTGGAGTGAAGGGATGTTCGAGTGATTGTATGAATGAGTGAGTGGGTGGGTGAGTGAAAGTGTGCGACTGAGTATGTGAGAGTGTGACTGGGTGAGTGAGAGTGTGAGTGAGTGAGAGTGTGTGTGGGGGGTGGGGGTGAAGGTATGGAGGTTCTGGGAGTATGTATGAGGGTAAGGGTGTATTTGTGAGAGTGTGTCTGTGAGAGTGTGAGTGAGTGAGTGAGTGAGAGTGTGTGTGAGGGGTGTGTGAAGGTATGGAGGTTCTGGGAGTATGTATGAGGGTAAGGGTGTATTTGTGAGAGTGTGTCTGTGAGAGTGTGAGTGAGTGAGAGTGTGTGTGGGGGTGTGAAGGTATGGAGGTTCTGGGAGTATGTATGAGGGTAAGGGTGTATTTGTGAGAGTATGTCTGAGGGAGTGAGAGTGTGAGTGAGTGTGTGTGGGGTGTGAAGGTATGGATGTTCTGGGAGAAAGTATGAGGGTAAGGGTGTATTTGTGAGAGAGTGTGAGTGAGTGGAGTGTGTGGGGGGGGGGGGGGGGGGGGTGAAGGTATGCAGGTTCCTGGGAGTATGTATGAGGGTAAGGGTGTATTTGTAAGAGTGTGTCTGAGGGAGTGAGAGTGTGAGTGACTGAGAGTGTGTGTGGGGGAGTGAAAGTATGGAGGTTCTGGGAGTATGTATGAGGGTATGGGTGTATTTGTGAGAGTGTGTCTGTGAGTGAGTGAGTGAGTGAGTGAGTGAGTGAGTGAGTGAGTGAGTGAGAGTGTGTGTGAGGGGTGTGTGAAGGTATGGAGGTTCTGGGAATATGTATGAGGGTGAGGGTGTATTTGTGAGAGTGTGTCTGAGGGAGTGAAAGTGTGTGAGTGAGTGAGTGAGTGAGTGAGTGAGTGAGTGAGTGAGTGAGTGAGTGAGAGTGTGTGTGGAGGTGTGAAGGTATGGAGGTTCTGAGAGTATGTATGAGGGTAAGGGTGTATTTGTGAGAGTGTGTGTGAGAGTGTGAGGGGTGTGTGAAGGTATGGAGGTTCTGGGAGTATGTATGAGGGTAAGGGTCTATTTGTGAGAGTGTGTGTGAGGTAGTGAGAGTGTGTGTGAGGGGTGTGTGAAGGTATGGAGGTTCTGGGAGTATGTATGAGGGTAAGGGTGTATTTGTGAGAGTATGTCTGAGGAAGGGAGTGAGTGAGTGAGAGTGTGTGTGGGGAGTGTGAAGGTATGGAGGTTCTGGGAGTATGTATGAGGGTAAGGGTCTATTTGTGAGAGTGTGTGTGAGGTAGTGAGTGAGAGTGTGAGGGGTGTGTGAAGGTATGGAGGTTCTGGGAGTATGTATGAGGGTAAGGGTCTATTTGTGAGAGTGTGAGTGAGTGAGTGAGAGTGTGTGAGGGGTGTGTGAAGGTATGGAGGTTCTGGGAGTATGTATGAGGGTAAGGGTGTATTTGTGAGAGTGTCTGAGGGAGTGAGAGAGTGAGTGAGAGTGTGTGTGTGTGGGGGCTGAAGGTATGGAGGTTCTGGGAGTATGTATGAGGGTAAGGGTGTATTTGTGAGTGTGTCTCTGAGGGAGTGAGAGGGTATGTGAGTGAAAGTGTGTGTAACTGTAAGTGAAGGAGTGTGTTTGACTGTGTCTGAGTGTGTAGGACGAAGTCCTTAGACTAGTCCTCCGCAGGCTATAGCAGACAGGCAGTTACTGTTCACGGAATGAATGACCTTCACTTTCCCTCTAGGCTAGCCAATCATCACCCCTCTGAGTTCCATGTAGCAGTAATTGTAAAATTACTAAAACTAAAAGCAGGCTGCTTCAATTAGGTAACCCCAGGCAGGGACAATACGGAGCCCGGAAAGTCTTGAACTTCATTTGCCTCATTTCAAGACCTTGAAAAGCTTTAAATTTAACCTATTTTGTGTAATTAGTCTTGAAAAGCCTTGAATTTCATTAAACATTAATCAAATTTTGGTCATAAATTGCCATTCGCCATTGTTGTTTTTTCCTGGAAAGTCTTGCAAAGCTTGCTTCATTTATCTCATTTCAAGCCTTGAAAAGCCTTGAATTTAACCTATTTTTGATAATTAGTCTTAAAAAGCCTTGAATTCCATTAAACTATCCCCACTGATCTCAATTAGTCCGAAATCGCCATTCGTCATTATTTTCCCCCCCCTGAAATGCAAATGAAAATAGTCTTGAATTACTATCAAAAACATCATTGAAAAGCCTTGAATTCCAAATCTTCACATGTGTACACGGGCCCTGCCCAGGCCTAATTAAAGCAAGTCCAATTTATTTTGAGTGGAAAAGCAAAATAGTCTGTATATGATTCCATTGTGAGGGTGATGAAAGTGGTAAATATTGCACCTAGAGCAGGATTCGAACCCACATCTCGGGCTTGTAGGCTAACCATTGCGCCACATAGGCTTCCTGATGTCATCCCCCTCTCCATGCCCACCTGTCTATGTGGCTCCTTTCCTGAGAGGTCAGTCTAGACTCCAATCTCGTCCCCCTGGAATTGCAAGTCTTTCAAATGGTTTACATCCATAAGTCGTTTAATGCTTACAATTACATATACACCGGCAATGCACTTACATGTATACATACACAGAGTAGATTCAACAACCATACAACATGTAGCTTGTACAGGATCCAGGTCACAGCAACCAGTGTTGTGGGGGGGGGGGGGGAGTTAATGAAATGGGAAATATTGTGCCCAGAGCAGGAATCGAACCCACACCTCTTGCATTCCGGGACTAATGTGCTAACCATAGCACCACCTAGGCTCCCTGATGTCATCACCCTCTCCAATCCCACCTGTCTATGTGGCTCCTTGCCTGAGAGGTCAGTGGACTACTAGTACTACAAATACTATAATTAGCTTGGAAAATAAACTTCCCTTGCATCTGAAAAAAATGCACCCCCCCCCCCACGTATACATATACTACAGTGTCTATGTGTGGTTTTTTTTTTTTAGATGAGGTGACCGCCTCCCATTTTGGTAGGTCATGGGATTCGAACACCCTGGGTTTTAACCCTGGTCAAGTCTAACCAATTGTAAAGTGATTCTAATGCTCGAATCTGTATAGGCAGGCTATTGTGCAAACAATACAGACAAGAGAAAGGAAGAGTATAAAGTGTAAAGAAGAAGAGAGTCCAGCCCTCTGGTTTATTGCTTATATAGTTACATGGGTTCATTGCAGAGTATCACCCCACCCCTTTCCCCCAATGGGAATCCAGCATTCTTGGCCCTACCAATAGGGATCCAGCATTCCTGGTCCCCATGGATACCAGTGGTCTGCCCACCACCACAAGCTGTATGGCTCCATGGCCACCCACCAACCTTAACCTTTTGAGTTTTGTTATCCGTATCCCAGCAGGATGTCGGCCCTAATGTACCAAAAACAATATTTTGAAACGCATTTCAATGAGTTATTTGAGGTAGCATAGTCCTGCCGTCCGCAAGAAAGCTAGAATTGCTTCTTGTTTTATGTTAGGTTAAAGATCATGCATGCTGTTTGCGTTGTAAAAATGTTGGCGCTAGGCCATACAATCTACGCAGTTTAATAAAAATGTGTTTGAGCATCAGTGGCGATTAACCCCCAATGCATTTGGGAGGAGTGTCTGTCACCCTTGAGCAGAAAACAGTGTGTAAGCCACGAGTGGCCAGTGCGGCGGTGTCTGACCATGATGCCTTCATGTTAGGATTGGAGTTTATTCTTGTCTTGAGATTAAGTTGAATATAAAGCTGCGTAGTCCGATGAAAACATCAAATTTTCAAAACCAAAACAATTATCTAGATTTGTTTTTATATATTTATCTTAGATACTGGTGCAATTATCAAACATATGTTGCCATGTAGAAGGGAACACCAAGGCAAGTTAATAGAACTTGTTACTGGATAAGCCTATGGTATCAGATTTTTGGCATGCTTGCAGAAATTTATTTAGCATATTTGCCCTTCAAATGTCTTTAAACATTAACCATTTAAAATAAAAGTTACTTCAAAGTAAAGTAGATTATAATGATCAACTTAATATATTTATCTCAGAAAATAACAGAAACTCAAAATCATAGGACTATGCAACTTTCACTCTTTGAGTAAGCACCAGACAGGATAGCCGAATGAGTTGAGCGACCGTCTCCCGTTTTGGTAGATCATGGGATTCGAACACACAGGTTTGAACCCTTGTCGAGTCAAATCAATGACTTAAAAATGTATACTTGTCGCTTACTAGGCTGGTACTCAGCATTATTAGGATAGGGCAGGACTGGTTGGCTCAGTGTCAGGATAATGTGACTGTGTAGGATAGCAGGTCATGGTGCTGGTGGCCTGGTCTCCCAGTGGGGCAGCACTGAGTGTGAACTGTCACAAGTCGGTACCCGTCCTGATATGATCTCAGATGTTATCAGGACGTAAAACTCCCACCACCAACCAACCAACTTTGAGTAAGTCTGTGTGGCTCCTGTTGCAGACTTGTACCACCAGGATCTGCAGGACCAGGCGAGGGAGAAGCTTCAAGAGGAGCACACCCGCAAGGTAAGGAGCGAGAACCGCAACGTGCCAATGGAGATGAACCCTGCACTACATTGTACTGTACCAATGGAGGTAAGCCATGTCATACATTGTACAGTACCAATGTAGATGAACCACACTGCATTGTACTGTACCAATGTAGGTAAACCATGCCATACATTGTACAGTGCCAATCTAGATGAACCACACACTACATTGTACTGTACCAATGTAGGTAAGCCATGTCATACATTGTAAGTACCGATGTAGAAGAACCACACACTACATTGTTCAGTACCAATGTAGATGAACCACACACTACATTGTACAGTACCAATGTATGTAAACCACACAGTACACTGTGCAGAACCAATGTAGATGAACCACACACTACATTGTACAGTACCAATGTATGTGAACCACACACTACATTGTACAATATGAATGTAGATGAACCACATACTACATTGTACAGTATGAATGTAGATGAACCACACACTACATTGTACAGTACCAATGTATGTGAACCATGCACTACAATGCAGTATCAAGGTAGATGAACCACACACTACATTGTACAGTACCAATGTATGTAAGCCATGTGCTGCACTGTGCAGAACCAACGTAGATAAACCACAGACTACATTGTACAGTACCAGTGTAGATGAACCATGCACTACAGTCTACACTGTACAGTAGCAATGTATGTAAAGCATATACTACATTGTACAATGCCAATGTAGATGAACCACACAATACATTGTAAAGTGCCGATGTAGATGAACCACAGACTACACTGTGCAGAACCAATGTAGATGAACCACAGTCTACATTGTACAGTACCAGTGTAGATGAACCATGCACTACACTGTACAGTAGCAATGTATGTAAAGCATATACTACATTGTACAGTGTCAATTTAGACGAACCACACACTACATTGTACAGTGCCAATGTAAATGAACCACAGACCACTGTGCAGTACCAATGTAGATGACCCACACACTACACTGTACAGTACCAATGTATATGAACCACACACTACATTGTACAGTACCAATATAGATGATCTACACACTACATTGTCCAGTGCCATTGTATGTAAGGTACACACTACACTGTGCAGTACCAATGTAGGTGAACCACACACTACACTGTACAGTGTCAATGTAGATGAACCACACACTACATTGTACAGTATGAATGTAGATGAACCACACACTACATTGAATGGTGTCAATATAGATGATCCACACAATACATTGTACAGTATGAATGTAGATGAACCACACACTACATTGAATGGTGTCAATATAGATGATCCACACAATACATTGTGCACTACCATTGTAGATGAAACCACACACTACATTGTACAGTATCAATATAGATGAACCACACACTACATTGAATGGCGTCAATATAGATGATCCACACAATACATTGTGCACTACCATTGTAGATGAAACCACACACTACAATGTACATTGTCAGTGTAGATGAAGCACACACTACATTGTACAATATCAATATAGATGAACCACACACTACATTGTACAGTGTCAGTTTAGATGAACCCCCCTCTACATTGTACAGTACCAATATAGATGAACCACACACTACATTGTACAGTGTCAATGTAGATGACCCACACACTACATTGTACAGTGCCAATGTAGATGAACCACACACTACATTGTACAGTACCAATATAGATGAACCACACACTACATTGTACAATGCCAATGTAGATGAACCACATTGTACAGTGTCAGTGTCGATGAACCACACACTACACTACATTGTACAGTGCAAATGTAGATGAACCAGTGTAAATGTAGATGAACCACACACTACATTGTACAGTGTCAGTATAGATGAACCACACACTACATTGTACAGTCTCAATGTAGATGACCCATACACTACATTGTACAGTACCAATATAGATGAACCACACACTACATTGTACAGTATGAATTTACATGAACCACACACTACATTGTACAGTCTCAATGTAGATGACCCATACACTACATTGTACAGTACCAATATAGATGAACCACACACTACATTGTACATTATGAATGTAGATGAACCACACACTATATTGTACAGTGTCAATGTAGATGAACCACACACTACATTGTACTGTATGAATGTAGATGAACTACACACTACATTGTACAGTGCCAATGTAGATGACCCACACACTACATTGTACAGGACCAGTGTAGATGAACCCCACACTACATTGTACAGTACCACTATAGATGAACCACACACTGCATTGTACAGTATGAATGTAGATGAACTACACACTACATTGTACAGTGTCAGTTTAGATGAATCACACACTACATTGTACAGTCTCAATGTAGATGGCCCATACACTACATTGTACAGTACCAGTGTAGATGAACCACACATTACATTGTACAGTGCCAATATAGATGAACCACACACTACATTGTACAGTATGAATTTACATGAACCACACACTACATTGTACAGTGCCAATGTAGATGAACCACACACTACATTGTACAGTACCAATGTAGGTAAATCATGTTATACATTTTACAGTACCAATGTAAGCCACACACTACATTGTACAGTACTAATGTATGTAACCCATGCACTGCATTATAAAGTACAAATGTACTGTATATGAACCATGCACAAATCATTGTCATTGTCAGTCAGAATATCCTGGCGTTAGTCAAAGTATCCTTTCCCCCACCAGGCGGCTTCCTACAACAATAGGATCCTGAAACCCCGCCAGGAGGCGCAACTGAGGCGGAAGGAAGAGGACCTGTGGCGCACACTGGCGCCTGCGTGGAAAGGTCAAGGTCATCAGCTAGGGGTGAGTTCATCTTTACATCTTATGTTGTTTTTTTGGTACATTAGGGCCAACATCGATTAATCAACTCTGATCATCCCACCCATTTGTTTGCACATGCACAGATCATACAAACTCGGGTTGCATAAATGAATGTGCTCGGGGCGGGGAAAATGAGACATTTGTTGTTGTGCAATTCCCAAAACTTTAGTTTTTTTTTAATAACCAATATAACGATAGCAAGATAGGATTTAAAGTATTTTATGATTGCATAGTTTAGTTACATGTCCATTTCATTAATCTGGGTGATCATTCCCCCTTCCTGATCTCTCCCCAGCCAATACGTGAGGCATTGAGGTAGGATCAATTTGCACACGGCCCGTTTTCTTTTTAGGTACAGCTCAGGGTGTTCTCTTTGAAATTCTGATGACTGGGATGATTCAAATTCTCCAGACCGTGATAACCGATTATGGCCTAGTTGACTAAAGTTGCATAAACGATTGATTGATTGATTGGTGGTTGTTTTACGCCGTGTCGGCAGCATAGGCCATATTCACAGCGAGAAATGTTTGTTTTTTGTTCAAATCGCTTTTCCATGTAAAGGCAGACAATCAATTATGTGCCAATAGACACTCAATAAATTAGAAAGCTCACAATCATATATTTGTGGTCAAGGGAAACAAATTCCCATAGAAAAAGAAAAGTTTTATTAATAATTGATAAGTTGCATAAACATTACATTTTCAAAACCAAAGCAATTTCTAGATTTGATTCTACATATATAACTTAGATACGGGTGCACTTATTTAAGCATGTGTTGCTGCATAGAAGGGAATACTTAGTCAATTTAATAGAACCTGTTACTGCAGAAGCCTATGGTGTCAGAGTTTTGGCGTGGTGTCCAGAATGTAAAACTCAAACAACCAACCAATCAATCGCGGACAATTGGTTTTCCTCATTCCACTGCTCTTTGTACTGTCCTATTAATGCTGTGCACCTGGCTAGGTAGCGACAAGTATAAATTTTTAAGTTATTGGTTTGACTCGGCCAGGGTTCAAATCCCATGAACTATCAGAACAGAAGGCGGATGTTCAACTCGTTCGGCCATCGTGTCTGGTCTAATTTTATTGCGAAAGAGCAATTGTCCACACAGGAACAACTGCCTGAATCAAACCAACGACTTACTAAATTTATGTATGTCGTTACTTACCCTAGTACTTGGTATTACTAGGATAGGGCAAGGACGGGTTTGCTCAATATCAGGATAATGTCACTGAGTGGAATATTGGGTCATGATGCCAGTGACCTGGACAACACCAAGTGAGGCAGCACTATGAATTTGTCATGAGTGTGCATTGTCACAAGTTACTGCCTGTCTTGATATGACCTTGGATGTTGCCAGGACCTAAGTTATAAACAAAATAATTAAACTAAAATTGTCCCTAATTGAAATCTCAAAGAATGTAAGCTGATAATAACTTTGTTTACCCATCTTTGAGCATACGGTGGTCCCCCTCTTAAACGAGATAACAATATTACTTGGCCGCCAGCACAATGACCTGACATCACCCCATACTACAGTAGCCTGAGTAGGGATGAAGAACAACCCATTAGAAAAAGTGGAGAAATTGTGCGTAAATTGAATGAGCACATAAATTCTTAATTTAAGAAGCAAAATATATTCTTCACATATCTTGTTATATTTACCCTGTACTTTTGAACTGATCAGTAGATTAATTCCAGTAGATAAATGAACCTTGAAGTTTGAATTGACAGAGCCCACATATCCACGTGGTGGCCATTGGCAGGAAGTTGAGAGGTTCCTGGGTAATAATCCAATCTAGGTCAGGAAGCAGTCATTTTCATTGGGTGAGGTAGTCAGATGGTACAACCAGTTCATTCAAACATGGCAGATTTACTTCATGAACTCTAACAATTAGAACTGATTTTGTGTCATTATGCCTTGATATTATGTGATTTGAACCCTCTGGAGAGTATATGTGGAGAGAAAACATATCGAATCGGATTGTAGCTATTGGATTTTAATCACTATAAGGGAGGAATGCCAAACTAAGACCATCAACAGTGAGACACATTTTCTCCAACGACACTTATAGCCGCTGTGTCTCAGTTTCATCACTTCTTAGTCCCATGTAAAGTCGACGGCTGGCAGCTGTGGTTGTGTAGGTAGGCTAAATATTAAATCACTACAGGCAAGAGAAAGGTAGAGTAGAAAGTGCACAGAAGGAGAGCTTACACCCTCAGGTTTATTATTATAGTCTCATGAATCCAAGATGGCTGTCACACCTGATCAGCTCCTCCAATCAGCACTAGGCATTCTTCAACCAACCAATGAACATCCAACCTGCCTGTATCCAAGCCTTGGTTGTTTATGGCTACAGTGCCCTGTTGTGTCTGGGTGTGCAATGATCCATAAATAACACTTGTGGTGGAGGGGGTATGTGAGCAGAGCTCCCAAGGCTCTGTCACACTAAAAGTAGTGTCCCTCTCACACTATCTATAACTACATGATGTTTATATCAACTCAGTAAAGGATCACCAGCACCACATAATACCTTAATGCCTCTGGCTCTATATACCATAACAATTGTAATTACTATAGACTAGTTCACACATCCCCCAATGTGTAAATATCAGGAAATTTTACACTCATACACACTAGTTACTCCCACAGCCCTGAGACGGAGTTGGTAAGCAACACATTAGAAAACATGTCAGAAGGCAGGGTAAAGGACATGAGCACATGCATTCTTAATCAAAGAAGCAAAATATATTCTTCATATACCTCTTTTATATTCACCTGCTACATGCGTGTTCATTTCCATCAAGTGGCGTTCTTTGTAGGTCATTGCTATAGTTTGTAGCCGTCATTTAACAAATTACAACTTCATGTGGTATGAAGTATGATAAATTAGGGTATAGAGACTGAGCCTAAGAAACAGTGGAGTTTTCTGTTCTAGAAGCATTAAGTGCGATGACGACAGACAACTTTTAGTGCCCAGTACTTATTTGCATATTCGAATGCAGATGACATTTAGGAGAAAATGTTCGATGTTTCTTCGAATTTGGTAATTGAACATAAATAACATTTAGACTAGAGGGGGAAATTTGTTCGATATTTCAGTGAATTTGCTTAGTGAACGCAGACGGCATTTAGGGAAAGATGTTTGATATTTCAGCGAATTTCCTCAGTGAACGCAGATGACATTTAGGAACAAACTGCCCGACATTTCAATGAATTTTGCACAGCAGACGACTTATCAAAGGATGACGTTTAAAAATAAAAACGTTCAATGCTTTAGTGGTTATTTGTTGGGGTTTTATGTCCTAGCAACATCTACGGTTGTAGAAGGAGAGGTACCACCTTGTGGAGGTGCGCACTCATGGTGACTTTATAGTGCTGCCCCACTGGGAGACATTATCTTGATACTGAGCATAATGCCGAGCGCCAAGTGTAAATTTTCCAAGTCATTGGTTTTACTCGGCCGGGATTCGAACTCCCTACTTTCCGCACAGGAAGCCTACGTTCTTACCCATTCGGCCACCAGGTCCGGTCTCACTGCTTGAGTGTGAATATTACAAAGCAGACAACTTTTAGTTACAAAATATCCCACAATTCAGTGCATTCGACACAACAGGTGACTTTTAGTGATAAAATGCTAAAAGGATTCAGTGAAGTCAAAGCAGACGCCATTTAGCAAAGGAAGACGACATTTGGAATTCCTCCACTCCTTTGTATGTATAACCTAAAATGGTGCGTCATGCCCCTCACACACACACACACACACACACACCACACACACAATATCTCGATGCAAATACCCGGAGGCGGTGGCCGAATCGGTAGAGTGCGGGCCTGGCGTGTGGGAGATCGGGAGTTCGGTTCCCGGTCGAGTCAAACCAATGACTTACAAAATTGATACTTCTCGCTTCCTAGCCTGGCGCTCGGCATTAATAGGATAGGGCAAGGACTGGTTAGGTCAGTGTCAGGATAATGTGACTGAGTGGGATATCGGGTCATGGTGCTGGCAGCCTGATTTCCCAGTGGAGCAGCGCTATAAAGTTGCCATAAGTGTGCAGTCACAAGTCGGTACCCACCCTGCTATGACCTTAGATGTTGCCAGGATGTAAAATTCCAAGAACCAACCAACCAATTATTATTTTGTGGGATGGTAGGGGGTGGGGTGACATGTATGGTACACGTCGGTATAATCAACAGAGAAGTGACGATGTTGTGAAGTGTCCAAGTGCCATTAACTGCGACGCGTTTTAAATATGTCCAGAGATGGCTTTGAAAGAAAACAAGTACAAACCTTACTTCAATGAGATTGGTTGGTTGTTGTAATTTAACGTCCTGGCAACATCTAAGATCATATCAGGACGTGTACTGACTTGTGACAGTGCACACTCATGGCAACTTCATAGTGCTGCCCCACTGGGAGACCAGGCTGCCAACACCTAGGTACAAGATTCACCCCGTACTGCTGCAGTAGGGGTGCAAACCAACCCTATGTAAAAGGTGGCGAAAATGCGGGTCAAAGAATTGAGAGCCTAATTTCACAATCTAAGAAGCAACATTTATTCTTTACATATGTATTATTGAGAGCCCGCTACCTTTGAGTTGAAAAATATAATATAATAGCTAGTTTAATCAGATTTAAAAGTGAAATCGATGGCGTTCTGCGGCCGCCATCTTGTCTTTTTGCATTCTCTCCCATTTCACCAACTCTGTGCCTACATGGGTAGCCATTTGATACTGGAGCCACAGTTTCTAGGTGATGTTCCATACTAACGCTATTTTCGCCCGTATTTATATAAGGCTGATCTTCACCCGGGTGAATCTTTTATCTAGCCAACACCATGACCTGATATCCCACTCAGTCACATTATCCTGACACTGAGCTAATCAGTCCTTTCCTTATTCTATTAATGCCGAGCGCCAGGCTAGGAAGCGACAAGTATCAATTTTGTAAGTCATTGGTTTGACTCGACCTGGAATCAAACTCCGGATCTCCGCAATGAGAGGCCTGCGCTCTACCGATCCGGCCACCGCCTCCGATTCTTCAATAAGAATATTCACAATGTGTAGCAACCATAATTTGTTGATGGTCATTTATTTGATACCCTTTTACTCATATTCGATATTTGTGACAATGTATCGACCGAATGTAGCTAGTCCCAGACAGACGACGGGATGGCCTACTGGGTAGGGTCACTGCTACCCATGTAGGATGTCGTGGATTCGATTCCCAACTGAGTCAAACCAATCATTTCCATATATGAACGAATGAGGTGATGGAAGTATTCCTGCTTCTTCATATCCTCCAACCCCACTTGCTAAAGTTGGGAAAATTTGCTGCGCTTGCATTTTCAGTTAAAGTTACATAATCCGATGGTTTTAAGTTTCTGTTATATTTTGAAAAATAAACATTAGATTGATCGTTATAATCTATTTGACTTTATACTGAAGTAATTTTTATTTTAAAGTGTCAGTTTTGACAATATTTGAATCGAAAAACATGCTAAATCAATTACAGTGTGCATGCTGAAATGTGCGACGTAGGCTTTGTTTACCCATTTCCAAGGATAAGTTGTTGTTTTACATCCTAGCAACATCTAAGGTCATATCAGGATGGGTACCGACTTGTGACAGTGCGCACTCATGGCGACTTTATAGTGCTGTCCCACTGGGAAACCAGGCCGCCGGCACCATGACCTGGTATCCCACTCAGTCACATTATCCTGACACTGAGCACACCAGTCCTTGCCCTATCCTTTTGCCGAGGTGGTGGGGGTTTTTTGTTTGGTTTGACTCGACCGGGACTCGAACCAACGATCTACCAGCACGGGAGACGGACGCTCTAACTCATTCGGCCATCCCGTCTGGTCCCAAGTATAAGAGCAAAACATAAAGCTTGTTTTATTTAACAACGCCTCTAGAGCGCATTGATTTTCGTATAATCAGCTATTGGATGTAAAACATGTGGTCATTCTGACATTTTTCTTTGGAGGAAACCCACCGCTGCCACATAGGCTACTCTTTCCGTTAAGCAGCACATGGCCTTTTATAAATAATGGAGCTCACATATAGGTTGTATTGTATTTATTATTGTCCGGACTTGCTATTTGTTGAATTGGAGTCGCGCGCCAACCTCCTTTGGCAAGCGCGCCTATGGGGCGCCACCTGTATTGCGCCATATTGGATTCACTTCCCACTGAATTTCGATGGCTATAAGAGATGGCTATGCCCTCGTAGGAGAAAAGAGACAAAGCGAGAAGTGGTGGAAGCCTCCGATTTATTGACCGAGGCTCTGGCCGAGCAATATACTGCCATACCTACTACAAAGCTTGAAATCTAGGCTCATGTGACGCCAACTGTATGTACAGGTGCGTGACCGGTGTGGTGTTGCACAAAAAGTAAATCGGCTGAAACGGTATATGAATAAATAAATAAATAAATAGCATGCATAATAAAAGAGAAATAAATATCACAAGAATGCTCCGCCCCTTTATATTCATATAATACGTTATATCTCACATATATATATATAAAACTACTTCTCAGACTTATCCTAAGCTAATATATCGTAGTGAGGTGCACTCACCTCCTCAGGTGCAATTCCACATACACAGGTAGGCGTGGACAATTTGGATGAATCAGGGACTCGGGGCTAGGAAGGACACTTACTCCAAAATGGCAGAGTACCGGACGCGATGGCCAAATCGGTAGAGTGCAGGCTTCTCGTGCGGAAGTTCGGGAGTTTGATTCCCGCTAGAATCAAACCAATGACTTACCAAATTTATCCTTGTCGCTACCTAGCCTGGCGCTCGACATTACTAGGATAGGGTGAGGACTGGTTAGCTCAGTATCAGGATAATGTGACTGAATGGGAAATTAGTTCATGGTGCCATTGGCCTAATCACCCAGTGGGGCACCACTATAAAGTCGTCATGAGTGCGCACTGTCGCAAGTCGGTACCCGTTCTGGTGTGACCTTAGATGTTGCAAAGACATAAAACCCCAACAACAACAAAAGAAACAAAACTCCAATTCTATTAATGGAAAGGTTTCACGTGAAATCACGAATTGTCACTAGTTATAGGCCATATATATCTCATCTCCCTACAGTAAGGCCCATCAATTAGCCCTATCCTTTGTCTGTTCTGATATGACCTTAGATGTTGGTAGGACGTAAAACAACAATAACAACTCCTTATCCTTTCTGATTTCACCCTCGTCCTGTTTTCCATGTTTTCCCAACCTGCGAAGTTTGTATTGAAGTTGATCAATAGTGTCATTGTGGATGGGGGGGGGGGGTGAGTAGGAGGGGAGGGAGGGGGGGGTGGAGTAAACACGTGGGACAAGATGTGAAACCACGTGACTGCCATCTAAGGTCATATCAAGGTACCAGTACACGGTCATTTTATTGCAAATTATGGTAGATCATGGGATTCGAACCCACGGGTTCTAACCCTCGTCGAGTCAAACCAATGACTTACAAATTGATACTTGTCACTTCCTAGCCAGGCGCTCGGCATTATTAGGATAGGGCAAGGACAGGTTAGCTCAGTGTTCGGATGATGTGATTGAGTGGGATATCTGGTCATGGTGCCGGCGGCCTGGTCTCCCAGTGTGGCAGCACTATAAAAGGTTGCCATGAGTGTGCA
This sequence comes from Branchipolynoe longqiensis, assembly GCA_030323885.1. Lineage (NCBI taxonomy): Eukaryota > Metazoa > Annelida > Polychaeta > Phyllodocida > Polynoidae > Branchipolynoe > Branchipolynoe longqiensis. The sequence continues at coordinate 83,114,517 of CM059192.1, forward strand.
CTGTCACAAGTCAGTACCCGTCCTGATATGACCTTAGATGTTGCTAGGATGTAAAACAACAACAAACAAACAAACATAGTTCAGCCAACACTTACATAGTAGCCATCATGCGCTTTAACATGTTGGTGGCACATACCTTTGGAATGTGTGTCCTTTTAAAAACAATCTTGTTTTGCTCAAAGCGTTCTATATTTACAGCGTTATAGTCAAATACAACTAACTGGTTTTCGCCATTTATCATTGCTGTAGCCGCGAAGAGTGGGATGTATTTTTACACTAATGTACAAATATGACTCATCACGTTTGAATCCAACCAGACGGGATGGCCAAATGAGTTGAGCGTCCATCTCCCATTTTGCTAGATTCGGACCCTTGTCAAGTCAAGCCAATGACTTAAAAATGTATACTTGTTGCTTCTTAGCCAGGCGCTCTGCATTATTAGGATAGGGCATGGACTGGTCAGCCCAGTGTCAGGATAATGTGACTGAGTGGGATATCAGGTCATGGTGCTGGCAGCCTGCCCTCCCAGTGGGGCAGCACTATAAAGTCGCCATGAATGCGCACTGTTACAAGTCTGTACCTGCCCTGATATGACCTTATGTAAAATATTCCGATTTAATGCATTGGTGGGGGAATGCAAATGTTCTATTATTGATCAGGTATACGTGACCAGGGGCATGTATGTGTATGTGTAGGTGCTGGTGGTGCCTGAGTGAGAGGTAAATAGACATAGTGGTGCTGGCAGGGTTGTGTGTAAGGGGCACTCAGAGCCTACCCCCTGCCCCCTCTGCTAGGTAGGATCACCACACTCAGGCTCAAGGGTGGTGGCTAGGGGAGCCACACAGCTTGGTGGTGGTTAGATAAGAGATTCACCCGGTACTTGTAGTACACGGGTGAAGGACAACGTAGTGTAAATACGGGCGAAAATAGGTTTAGTATGGAACCTGAACTAGAAACTGTGGCTCCAGTATCAAATGGCTGCATATATTGCCACATAGTTGGTGAAATGGGCGAGAATGCAAAAAGACAAGATAGCGGCCAGAGAAAGCCGTCGATTTCACTTTTAAATCTGATTAAACTAGATATTATATTATATTTTTCAACTCAAAGGTAGCGGGCTATCAATAAGACATATGTAAAGAATAAATGTTGCTTCTTAGATTGTGAAATTAGGCTCTCATTTCCTTAACCCGCTTTTTCGACCGTTTTTATATAGGGTTGGTATTCATTTGTGTACTGCGAGTACGGGTGAATACTTTATCTAGGTGGTGGTGGGCAGATCACTGGGTAACCATGGGGACCAGGAATGCTGGATCCCTATTGGTAGAGCTAAGAATGCTTGTTTCCCATTGGGGGAATAGGGTGGGATGATACTCTACACTGAATCCATGTACCATATAAATAATAAACCAGAGGGCTTGACTCTCTCTTCTTTCACACTTTATACTCTTCCTTTCTCTTTGTCTGTATTGATGTCAGTGCCTCCACAACCACAGATTCGAGCCGTAGACTTTGCATATTGGTGACCACAACAGGTGGTAAATCTATTAGTTGGAGGAAGGATTCAACTTTACTTTATGGAGACCTAGTCTTTACACTTAGATGTTACCAGAACGTAAAACTTCAACAACCAACCAACCACATTGGATCCAGTATTAAAGCCTCAAAGTCTGATGAAAGTATCAAATTTTCAAATCGAAAATCTTTATCTAGATTTGATCCTACATATTGAACTTAGATATTGGTGCACTTATTTAGTGTATATTGCTGTACAAAGGGGATACTATGTCAATTTAATAGAATCTGTCACTGCCGAAGCCTGTCGTGTCCAGCATTTTGATGCACATGCCCAAATTAATTTTTCACTTCAAATTTCAAATATCTCCAAAGTTAACCTTTTAGATAAAAGTGGTTTCATAATCAAATAAATTAGATTATAATGATTAATCTAATATATATCTATAAAATATGGCTGAAACCTAACACCATCGGATTATACAACATTAAGTTGACCTAATTGAATGTTTGGTAAGATAATATGAATAAGCTATGCTTAGGACCGACCCCCGAAAACCGTAAATTGGGCCTGTGAGCTTAATGTGTTGACAGCCCCGCTGCAGAGTAGTGCACATGCAGAGGAACATGTACACTGGTCCCGATGACATCATCGGACCATATATGGAAGATCTGTATGGAGGGACCAGTGTTGTTGTTCCCCGACTTGGCGTGCACTACTCTGCACTGTCGTCAAGGCATTAAGCCCATAGGCTATTAGTAACCAATCGCTGTCGTCCACCCTGTTTGCTGCATAGCAGAATTTGACGAGCTGTTTCCATTTTCCATTGCAAATGGCGGCCCTCTATGCTGTTTCCGGTTGCTGGATTTTGGTGAATTCATTTTCCACCTCTATGACTATGAGTACGAGTATTGTTTATGTATATATATATACACGTGTTAGTCCTTTGCATCCCCCCTGGGTGGGTCGGTATTAAAAAGGACAACACGTGTGCATTCAGGTAATCACTACGTCACATATCAAACGGAGACAGTCCTCACCGCATGCCCACTATAATAATGACAGGTCATATAGACAGGCCAAATATGTTAATAGGTTATACTCGGTAATAATAATATGAATAACCAATTGTAAAGTCTACTTCTCGAATCTGTGGTTGTGTAGGCAGGCTATAGTGAAATCAATACAGGCAAAGAGAAACGAAGAGTATAAAGTGTGACAGAAGAGAGAGAGTCAAGCCCTCTGGTTTATTATTGATATGGTACATGGATTCAGTGTAGAGTATCACCCCACCCTATTCACCCAATGAGAAACAAGCATTCTTAGCTCTACCAATAGGGATCCAGCATTCCTGGTCCCCATGGTTACCAGTGATCTGCCCACCACCACCAAGCTGTGTGGCTCCCCTGGCCACCACCTGCCTTGAGCCTGAGTGTGGTGATCCTGACTAGCAGAGGGGGGAGGGGGTAGGCTCTGAGTGCCCCTTCCACACAGTCCTGCCAGCACCACTATGTCTATTTACATCTCAATCAGGCACCACCAGCACCTACATATACACATACATGCGCCTGGTCACGTATACCCGATCAATAATAGAACATTTGCATTCCCCCACCAATGCTGTAAATCGGAATATTTTACACAATGCTTAGGACCGACCCGCCTCGGCTCTGACAAAATATGTATTCAGATGAATAAAAATATTTACCAAAGGAAAAGACAAAAAAATAGAAAGAAACTACGCGGTGTTCGATTTGAAATTCTAGCAACTCGGGTGACCCGAGTCGCAGTCATGATAATCGAATACGGTCGTCGTTTCCGCAAAATAGACTATTAATATTGCATCCATGTTTATGACAAATTTTTCTTTATTTCTATTAATTTTGAATAAAATCGAAGTTCTACACTGTGCGTGTTGGTAAATTCAATGGCAGCGGGCATTTGTTTTGCTCTCGACTATATTATTAACCAATCACTTTCGTCAAACCTCTTTGCTGCATAGCGAAGTTCGATGATCTATTTCCGTTTCCGTTTGCTGGAGACTCAACACGAGTATACAAATGGCGGTGGCCACATAGGGCTATTTCCGTTTCCGTTTGCTGGATTTTGGTAATTTCATGTTCCACCTCTATGAGTCTGGGTATTGTTTATGTATATATGTACATGTGTTAGTCCTTAGCCCCCCCCCCCCCCCCTGGGGTGGGGGGTCGGTATTAAATAATTTAAAGTAAATTATGAATAAATAACATCTGTATCTACGCGGCTACATCTGCAGACAGAAACACACACCTCACACACCTCACAGGGCGCGGTGGCCGAATCGGTAGAGCGCAGGACTCCCATGCACGAGATCGATAGTTCAATTGTCGGTCGAGTCAAACCAATGACTTACAAAATTTAGACTTGTTGCTTTTTAGCTAGGCGCTCGGCATTATTAGGATAGGGCAAGGACTGGTTGGTTCAATGTCAGGATAAGGTGACTGAGTGGGATATCAGGCCATGGTGCTGGTGGCCTGGTCTCCCAGTGGGGCAGCACTATAAAGTCGCTGTTACAAGTCGGTACCCGTCCTGGTATGACCTTAGATGTTACCAGGCCCTAAAACTCCCAACAACCAACCAAGCACACACAACTTAAGTGGCTAAAGTGCTGTCACCGAACAATTCACTCAGTGATTCTCATGTTGTCTTCTAATGATAAACATCTACTGCTGGGTTGTATGGATCCCCTCTCCCACATATCCCACATAGCCCACATGTGCTAGACCCGCAGCCCACCTTTTTCTGTTCTCGGCTAACTCTCTTGGTTAACGGCTTTTGTATCTTTGTTAATATTGTCCAGGAAAGACGTTCAATTAGGAGAAATCCCCGTATTTCATCACCACTGAGAACTGACTATCCTCGTGACCAGACGGGATGGCCAAATGAGTTAGAGCGTCCGTCTCCCGTGCTGGTAGATCGTGGGGTTGTGGGTTCGAACCCTGGTCGAGTCAAACCAATGACTTAAAAATTTATACTTGTCGCTTCCTTGCCTGGTGCTCGGCATCATTAGGATAGGGCAAGGACTGGTTGGCTCAGTGTCAGGATAATGTGACTGAGTGGGATATCGGGTCATGGTGCTGGCGGCCTGGTTTCCCAGTGGGACAGCACTATAAAGTCACCATGAGTGCGCACTGTCACAAGTCGGTACCCATGCTGATATTACCTTAGATCTTGCTAGGATGTAAAACAACAAACAAACAAAGACTATCCTCGTAGGCCAGTGAACAGTTTTCACATTTATAACTAGTTAATGTAACTCTACAACTGGACCTTGTACATTAGTAAAAACAGACCAACTTTGCTTTGTAATAAAACAAATTTCAGTGTGACTTAGGGCAAATGAACAAAATTAAAATTGGTGATCTCTCCGCCCGTGCCTGAAAAAGCGCCCACGTTAACTGTTAGAAATGCGGCGGGCTAGCAGCAATTCAACTTTTGTATCAATTTTTATGCCATTGGGTTGATTCGGCCAGGGTTCGAACCCAAGAGCTTGAATCCCACGACCTACCAGAATAGGAGGCAGATGCTCAACTCATTTGGCCATTTTGTCTGGTTACATATACGTCATATGCCAGAAAAATATATATAAAAATCAAATTAAAACCGCCCGCCCGACCCTGATTTGTGTGATCAAAAGGACGCTCCCCAATTTAAACAAATAATGTTAGCCTTATTGTGAGAGGCAATTAACATAATTTTTACCCACCTTCACCACCCCTAAATCAAAAAGGTAGCATTTTGGACAAAATGGGGTATGTATATATTCATATTCTGTTGGTAATAAGTTCCATTTTCATATCAATCGCATCTCTAAATCCAATCTGGTGAATGACATGTTGCCATTTGATACCAGGATGCCCCGATATGACCTAAATCTCTATTGTGACTGTTCGCTCAACACTAGGTCTTGCGACTCGATATGATGTGACTGGTCCACATGTGGGTGAAAAGAGTAGATTGCTTTATTATTCAATGTTTTATGTTGGAATTACTGAGTTAAAGTTGCAAAGCCCGATGGTTTTGAGTTTCTGGCATTTTTTTTAGATATATATAATTAAACTAGGTTGGTCATTATAATCTACTTTACTTTATTCAATCAATTCTTTTATTTTAACTCTCTGCAAGGTATGTTTACAATAAATTGAGGTGATACAATAAATGCATACAAATTCCTTACAGACAGAAAGGATCCCAGAAAAGCGATGCTTATCTAGCTGGTCTCCATGATGTGAATGAATAAGTGATGACAATAACAAATTATTAAACCTAAGCTACATTTTTAACTAATGATTATGATGAGCTACTGATGCGTCTCTTCACAGTTAGTAAGAAACAAAGTAATGATAGGAATATTATATGGATATTGTGTCATGGATTCATGTACTTACATGCAGTATCAGTAGTTATTTTGCATGTATGTTAATAGGGGTATTATATATATTCTTTACTGGTAATCGATTTAGTATGCATTGAGATAGCTTATCTTTAGTTTTTTACAGAAGTTTTTCAAAGTTTGAAGGTTTCTAATCTCTACTGGTATTGAGTTCCAGATATTGGTTCCTTGGTTTTCAGTTGTTATTTTGCCATATTTGTTTCTAGTGTGTTTGTGATGTATGTTATTTATCTGTCGTGTGTTATGGGAATGGACCTGATTGTTTTCTTTGAAGAGATTATCAAATATTTCAGGGAGGAGGCCATTCTTTTGCTTGTAAACAAATTTTGCAATGTAACTTTTATTTGGCTACTGTTGGAGATATTTGAAGTGCAAACATGAAACATTTATTTTGACAAGCCTGTCAAAGTTCTGAGACCATAGGCTTCAGCAGTAACATATTCTATTAAATCGGCTTAGTATCTGAGCCTGTCTCAAAAGGTGCTAGCTCTTCGTTTTTTTGTCCATAGTAACGATTGACACAAAACAGCACAGAAACGGTTACACTGAAAACACAAGGACATTTGCTTCAAATCAATATGTATTCTATTGGGATTATGAAACACCATGTAAAAAACAACTCAGTTTATCCTGAGCAAATGCATAAGTAGATAGTGTGTTGATCGTTACAATGGACAAAGTTTTGTCCCATATTGCTTAGCACCTTTTGAGACAGTCTCATCTATCCCTTTTGTACAGAAACAAATTCTTAATAATCGAACCAGTATCTAAGTTGGATATGTAGAATCAAATCTAGATAAGTGCTTTGCGTTTTAAAATGGTATGTCTTCATCGGACTATGCCGCTTTAGCTAAAGTGGTAAATGTAGTACAATACATCACTTAGCATACACATAATCCTGGTCATAGCACCAGTGTTATGTGGGGTTTTGCACAAAACAAAAAACAACAAAAAGGAACTTGTGTCTATAGTGGAACTCGAACCCACTCTTCTTGCCATTCCGGGGCTAGCTTCCCAACCATTAGACTACCTAGATTCCCAAATGCAATCAACATATCCGTGTGTATCTGTCAATATAGCTGTTTATTTGTGAGGTCAATGCAGACTCTTACTGTATAATCAAACTCTTAGTACCTGGACTCCTCCTTCTTTCCTTTCTTCCATCCTTCTCTCCACTCCCTCTCTTTTCGCCCCTCCCCCATCTCTCCCTTCTTACCTCCCTTTGCTCTTGTCCACCCCTCCCTCAGCCCCACTTCCTCTCGCTCTCGCCATCTCTCTACCTCCTCATTCCCACCCTCCTTTTCTTCCTCTCCCACATTCTACCCCCCTCTTCCTCCCGTTCATCCCTCTTCCCCCTCTTCCCCCCTCTTCCTCCATCTTCATTTATACCTTCCTCTCTCCCTCTCCATCTCTCTTTCCTCTGTTCCTCCATCTCTTTCCCGCTCTCCCACCCACACTCTTCCCATCATCTTCCCATCTCTCTCCCTATGGACAGGACATCTGTCCTGTCTCTCCTCTCTCCTTCTCCTTGTCCCCCGTCTCTCCCACCCCAACCACTCTCTACCAACATATCTCTCTCTCCTCTCTCTCTCCTCTTTTCCCTCTCCTCTCTTCTTTTTCTATTCCTTTTCTCTCCTCTTTTTCTCTCCTCTTCCTCTCTCCTCTCTTTCTCTCTCCCCTCTCCCACTCTTTCTCGCCCCACCTCTCTCTCTCCTCCTCTTTTCCCTCTCCTCTCTCTTCTTTTTCTATTCCTTTTCTCTCTTTTTCTCTCCTTTCTCTCTCCTCTCTTTCTCTCTCTCCCACTCTTTCTCACCCCACCTCTCTCTCTCCTCTTTTCCCTCTCCTCTCTCTTCTTTTTCTATTCCTTTAATCTCCTCTTTTTCTCTCCTCTTTCTCTCTCCTCTCTTTCTCTCTCTCCCCTCTCCCACTCTTTCTCGCACCACCTCTCTCTCTCCTCTTTTCCTTCTCCTCTCTCTTCTTTTTCTATTCCTTTTCTCTCCTCTTTTTCTCGCCTCTTTCTCTCCTCTCTTTCTCTCTCTCTCCCCTCTCTCCCACTCTTTCTCTCCCCGCCTCTCTCTCCCTCTCTCTCTCTCTCTCCCTCCCTCCCTCTCTCCCTCCCTTCCTCCATCCCTCCCTCCCTCCCTTCCTCCCTCCAGTGATGTACTTTAACTCTGTGATTGATTATCTACAGCGCCCTCCCGGATGGAACCAGTTTAAACCAGAATTGTGGCGCATCCGGTGGTGTCTTCAGACACTGACACATGGACCCCATTGTCCCAGTGACTGCTGGGATATGGGGTAGGGATATGCACCAACTCGTTGTCATGATATCTCAGGGCCTGTTTAACCAAATTAAAGCTGGATAATCCAATGAAATTATTAAATTTTCTAAACCAACGCTCCTACTTAAATTTGATCCTACATGTAGCCATTGTCCTGATATGACCGTAGACGTTGCCAGGACGTCAAACTCCACTAACCTATCTCCAACTAATATTAGTGCACTCTTTAAACATGTATTGCAGTTGGGGGGCTCTTCTGCTATTCTGCTACACCCGAAAGTGGGAAAACCCAAGTCTATGGACATCATTTTGGTATGCACAAGACAATTAATTTGATATATTTTCATTTCAAATTATTCCAAAGTTAACCCTTTTAACGAAGTCTTTTAAAAATATGGTAGTTAATCAAAACCATCGGAATATGCCACTTAAATAGCCCTAGCTGATACAAAAGAAATGCTTAGGTACGGCCCGAAAATGTATTAGGAGGGCATTATACCTCTTCCTCTTTGATGCCTAATTAGGATTAACTGCATTGACTCAAATAACCGAAGGCAAATATTTATTATATTTTAATATTTTCCTAGCTTTATATGAAACAAGTTAATCAAACCAATACAAATGGAGGAAATATAGAATTATGTTCGTCATGGCTTGTGACCTTTAGACATTTAGACATTTTTTATTTACAATTTCGATGCATATTCTAGTATTCTACAAACATAAACTAACCTGTTGACAATAGAAATTATAGGAACAGTGTAACCATTAATGGTTTTCTTCCCAGTACCCTTTATAATAGGGTATGTAGGTATTGCAGGTATAGCAATACCTCAGGGAGTTTGACGCCCCTGCCTTGCAGAGTTGTAAACCACTGCCTTATGGTACAGGTTCTTGTCAGAACCGAAGGCTAAGGGAGCAAACCCTAAACAGAAAACCATGTCACTGTGGCAGCATTAAGGGCGGTTGATGTATGGAACTCCCAACATCTCCCAACCAGCCACTGCAGGGACAAATAATTTTGCACCTGTCTTGACATGTTCTTGCCGGTGTGAAACCTCTATTTGCTCCGCGAGAGAGTGCCTCTGGTAACTTGCAAAAGCCAGCAGCACTTCAACACTTTTGCAGCCAGTTTTCATGAAATGTGACCGACTCATGGCCGCAACTCTCACAGCAGAGATCTAAATGGAGAGCAGCAGTCAAGTAATGAAAGCAGTCTTTGTCGCATCGCGACCGACAGCATGATGATGATGATGACCCTTTATAAACACACAATATGGAATACAAAATCATGAGCCCTGGAGCTGATATACAAATGACTACAGACTCTGGAGCTGATATACAAATGACGTACAGACTGCTCTTTAAGGAAACAAACACATGTTTAAAAAAGATACCATGAGATCAGGACATGTTCATCGATAGACAAATTGTGTGGTTTCTATCGCTCACATCATTGAAACTTCAACTTCTTATAGCTTCAAACCTCGGGTTCCGATAACTTCAAATCCTGTTAGCCTCAAACCTCTTATACTTTATAGACTTAACGTTGAAATGCCCAAAGCTTCAAACCTTAAATTGCCATAGCCTGAAACCTCCAGTTTTCATAGTCTCACATCTCAAGATAATATAGCCTCAAACAGCGAATTACCATAACTTCAAATCTTGAGTTTTCATAGTCCTGAAACATCATAGCCTCGAACCTCACGTTCTTATAGCCTCAAACTTCAACATAATATAGCCTCAAACTTCGAATTCTCATAGCTTCAAACCTCATAGCCAAAGGGCCTATCAGAATGGGTACCAACGTGTGATAGTGCGCAATCATGGCGACTTTATAGTGCTGCCCCACTGAAAGATCTGGCCATCGACATTCTGACACGATATCCCACTCTGTCACACGATCACGATACTTAACAAACGAGTCCTTTCCTTATACTATTCACGCAAAGTGCCAGGTGAGGCAGCACTATGAAATCACCATGATTGTGCACTGTGACAAGTCAATCCCTATCCTGATATAACCAAGGATGTTGCTAGGATGCGAAACCCAAATAAACCAAAGCCAATGTTAGGTTGGTAGGTTGTTGGAGTTTTACATCCTGGCAACATCGAAGGTCATATCAGGACATACCGACTTGTGACAGTATGCACTCATGGCGACTTAATAGTGCTGCCCCACAGGGAAACCAGGCCACCAGCACCATGACCTGATATCCCACTCAGTCACATTATTTTGGCACTGAGCCAACCAGTCCTTGCCCTATCCTAATAATGCAGAGCGCCTGTCTAGGAAGCAACAAGTATCAGTGTTTAAGTCATTGGTTTGACTCCACCAGGGTTCGAACCCATAAGTTCGAATCCTATGATCAACCAAAACGGGAGACGGACGCTCAACTCATTCAGCCATCCCGTCTGGTTAATACCAATGTTATCCTTGCAGAGAGACAATGAGGAAGGAGATGCGTCCCCATCCAAGAAGGGTCAGAGGAACGCCGGAAGCAGTCGCGAAGCAGCAGCTGCGCGGACACTTCCGGAACCAGAGCAAAAAGCGGAACCGGAAGTAGATGTTGAATCTGAAGCCGCAACCAATCCACTGGTACTCAAGCCACTGGTCCGAAAACAGGTAAAATGTGCAGTCATAACTGCGCAGTGGCGTACCTAGGTATGGCAGGTATGGCATGTGCCCTGAGTGCCACTCGAAGGTGGGGAGGGGGGGGGGGATGCCACTGAGCAGTTTCTATTAACGTTATTGAAAGTCAGATGTTTGGACAGGGGCGAAATTTATGTGCTTGCCATAGGCGCTATTTTCCGTTGATACGCCACTGACTGTGTGTTAAGTAGAGGTTAGAAGTTGTAGTTTATATTCAGGGCTCTCACTGAAAAATATTAAAAGGACTTGGAATTTTCCATAGACCTTTTGTAAAAGTTGGTGCTATTATTTCATGAATAACAAATCAACGTTTGTGGGTCAAGGTATTATCCTGTATATAGATATAACTCTGTTAGAAAGTCGTCATGAATTTAAGTGATGGTATTTACAGATAAACTACAGAACTAAACTGTATATGCGGTATGTGCACTTTAGCGTACTGGTAACTGGAATACAACACGACAGTACCGCTACTATAGGAGACAGAATGGCTACAGTTATTTTGTAGATAAATATTTGATAGTGGCCATAATCCTTTTTTCTTTTGTAGTTTATTATTTTATATAAAGATTTGGCTCTTCTTTTTTGTTCATTATTTTTTACTCATAACAAGCATGAATTTCATCCCCTCAAAAACAATACTTGTACAATACAATAACCGAGACACTAATTTCAGCTTTTTAGAATCGTCTTTTAACAAATCCACTTTTACGCGAGGATATGCGAAAGCAGCGTTCGAAATAAGGCTTTTCCGCAAAAGCGACAAGTGAGAGTAGGCACGGACAAACAAATTATGGCTTGAGCTTTTCCGTTGGACAGGCGACAATTTTGGGCTGAAAAACATGTATTTTGTGGATTTTTTTTGCTTTCTGTTTTATGTATATGCAGATGCCAAAGGTAGAAAAGTGAAAATTCAGATGGACAAGTTTTAAAAAATCACACCAGACTTGTCCTATGGACAAGTGAAAAATGTCGCTTATTTCTATAGCTTGATAGATTATAATGACTAACCTAATATAGTTAGTTATCTTGAAATGAAGAAGTCAGTAACTCAAAATCATCAGATTATGTATGAGCGGACGCGGTGGCCCCAAATCAGTAGAGCGCGGGCCTCACGTGCGGGAGATCGGCAGTTCGGTTCCCAGTCGAGTCAAACCAATGACTTTAAAATTGATACTTGTCGCTTCCAAGCATGCGCTCTGCATTAATAGGATAGGGAAGGACTGGTTAGCTCAGTGTCCGGATAATGTTATTGAGTGGGATATCAGGTCATTGAGCTGGTGGCCTGGTTTCCCAGTGGGGCAGCACTATAAAGTCGCCATGAGTGCACACTGTCATAAATCAGTACCCGTCCTAATATGACCTTTGATGTTGCCTTGACGCAAAACTCCAACAACCAACTAAACGAATCAGATTGTGTAACTTTAATGTTACAGGTGGTGAACCTTCCACCGGAGCCCCCGGCCGACTCCCCAGGTCACATGACCGTCATGTTAAGGACACCGCAGGGACGCCTCCACCAGAGGCGCTTCGACAACTCCAGCAAGGTCCAGGTACATTGACCTCCTCCACTATATGACCCGCACCTTGACCTAGATTTGGACTAAGTGTAAAGACTAATGCCAAGTACACACCTACCGTATACGATTCGCGCACAAAAACTGACTGGCCGACGCGACTCAGCACGACCCGTTTCCCGACTAAAACTGACGACTGGGGGTGTACACATCTACAGACTGGGGCACGACTGGGGCGCGCACATATACCGTCCCGATTCGCGACTGCGTAGGTCGCAGTCGCGAATCGGGACACCTGGTGTTTTTAGCGCGAACTACATGAGGATCAGCGCCTCCTAGCAGTTGGTGGGCCCCAACACCAGATGGCGCCACATGTTTTTCGCTCCACGCCACTGGTCGATGTGGGGTGAACTATCCTGAGCGGTTGCTGAGCACGAATTCAAAAATGGCGCCACACAGACCTGATCAAAAAAGAAAAATCGCTGTGGCACTTGCACTGCTTGCGATCCGTCACGTTCGACGTCGTCGGATAGGTCGGCAAGTGTGGGTTCGTCCACATATTGCTCAGCGTGACCAGCTTGGAGCATTCAACACCCTGGTGGCTGGATTACGTGCCGATGAACCGCAAGCGTTCACAAACTACAGCAGGATGCCGTCGCAACAGTTTGATCAGTTGCTTGCCCTTGTCGAAACTCGGATCGAGCGTCAGAATACAAGGTTTCGGGCGTCGATCTCTGCTGCGGAGAGGCTTGCGATCACCCTACGATTCCTGGCCACAGGTAATAATACATTCATTAAATTCGGACTGACTGTCTCTTCGATATAGTTTATTTTGTACTGTGTGTTTTTTACTGACTGTGTGTTTGACGATATAGTTGCTATGAGCTCACATTAACAATCACCTTGCACACCCTTTTTTGTAGGTGAGTCGTTCAAGAGCATCAGCTATCAGTTTCGGGTGGGTGCGACGACCATTGGACAGATTGTCCCCGAGACATGCGACGCCATCTACGAAGCACTGAAGGAGGACTACTTCAAGGTAACAGTGGTTGTGTTAAGTTTCTTTTTATTGATATTAATGATATGCACTACACGTGAAACCGGGCATTTTTCTGTTATTTTAATGTAACTGCAACTTAACACTTACAACTGAAAATGTAATGGGAAAACATAGCGAAACTAGAACCGACTACACCTTTTAAATTACGAAAATTAGAACGCATTAATTGTTATAAATTAAGTGATGTTCGAATACTAAAAACAATTGAACATATCGCGCTCTTAAAGAACTTTTCATTTTGATTCACACTAAAACAAAAAAAGTTATTCTTAAATCAATACAAGTGAAAATGTTATGGGAAAACATTGCGAAACTCGAACCGACTACAACTTTCAAATTGGAAGTTTTCTGTTACTTTTCATTTTGATTCACACTAAAACAAAAAAAGTTATTCTTGAATCAATACAAGTGAAAATGTTATGGGAAAACATTGCGAAACTAAAACCTAAAACCTAAAATTTAGAATTAATGTGGAGTGTCGCTATAGTCATCAGAACCTAACAGATTTAAATAGGAAAAGGAAGAACCGGCGGCGTCTGTCCCAGAGGTGCGTGTGGATTGGGCAATGTCATCTTGTTGCGTTTTGCTCTCAAGCTCCAGCATCTTCATGCTGCCGCGGAAGCACGCCTGCTCAATGTCGTTTTGGACGAGAAGGAGAACGCGTGGATCCGTAATTTTTCGCAACTTCATGGCTATGCTCTTTGTGAAAACTGTGACGGCATCGTCCAGTTCGGCGCTGGTTTCGCGTAGATTCTGCAGAACGAGCTCCATCAGCTCGTTCTCTCTACTATCGGCGTCCGCTCACTTTTGTTTGTTCATTTTCCGAAAATCCATGCTGGACTTTGGGGTGCTCGGGAGAGTATCAACGTCTTCCGGTTCATCTGCGATCGTTGTGACAGCTTGCACCGACGAGAGGCTTTCCATTTCATCGTCCTCGTCGTTGTTGGTCGTCTCCTCAGCGTCCTTAGAAAACAATAGAGAAACAAAATATTTTTTGTCAACCAGATTAACAATTTGTTTTTTTGTTGTTTTGTTTTTGCAGACCCCGTCAACCCAGGATGAGTGGAGGAAGGTCGCGGAGTTGTTCAGGACACGGTGGAATTTCCCTAACTGCATTGGCGGCTTGGACGGGAAACACATCCACATCAAGCCACCTCCACACTCCGGATCATCCTTCTACAACTACAAGAACACCTTCAGTATCATGCTGATGGCTCTGGTGGATGCCGATTACCGGTTCCTCTACGTAGATGTGGGGTGCAATGGGCGCGTCAGTGACGGAGGAGTCTTTGCTGGCTGCACCCTACAGCAACAACTGGAGAAGCATGCTGATTCCTTCCCACCCCCCAAACCTGTCCCCGGAGACAATCGGGCCCTGGGCCATTTCATTGTCGCAGACGACGCGTTTCCCCTGAAGGAATACCTGATGAAGCCGTTCAGCCACAGAGACATGCGATTAGATCACAGGATCTATAACTACCGCCTGTCGCGTGCCCGTCGTGTAGTCGAGAATGCCTTCGGCATTCTGACGAACCGCTTCAGGGACTATTCCTCACGAACATCGCCCTCGCCCCAGACAAGGTGGAGAAAATCGTGATGGCGAGTTGTGCGCTACACAACTTCCTGCGGGAAAAGATCGGCACCACTGCCAGTGTCGACTATGAGGACCCCACGACGCATGCTGTAACTCCCGGCACCTGGAGAGCAGACAGAGTGCTCAGCCAGGCCCCACTACCCTCAGGAACCAACTCGACTCAGCGCGCAAAAACGCAAAGAGACTACTTGGTCGAGTATGTGAACTCGCCGACCGGCTCTGTGCCATGGCAGTCGGCCATGATATAGATAGTTGAACAATCTTTTTGTACAGACACTTCCATCCAGATAATGTTAGATTAGATTAAGAACTGTATTATTGTATTAGTAGTACTGTCTTATTGTATTATATTACTGTATTACTGTATTCTTGTATTATATTAGTGTTTGGTAGCTATCGTTACCTCATCATTTTCTTGGCTGCAGCTTGGCGCGGGGAGCTGGTGGTTACTCAGACTCTGTCGTTTCTGGACGTGGGGTGCAAGGAACGACAAGGACGCTTGGATCCATGTCTGGCGTGTGGTCAGTCGCTTCCCCCCCGAGCCCGACGGAGGTTGTTTGCGGAAGCGTGTATATTGAGTGCGTAGGTTTGTCATACTTTTCTGGATGGAAGCGGCTGTAAATTGTACAAATAATAAAAGTTTACATCAGCAAAATTTAAACTTCTACATGTGTTATATTTATAGAATATATTATAATATCTAGTTGAATGCAATGTGAAAGTGCGATCGCCGGCGTTCTGCGGCCGCCATCACTTTCGCGAATAAGTTGGGTGAAAAAGTTTCAATATTGAGTTTCGCGCTTAAGTTTCGCGATTAAGTTTCGCGATTAAGTTGCTTATAGGCTATAGATGTTCTCATTCACCCGTGTACTACAAGAACTGCGTGAATCCTTAATCGGGAAACGTACAACACAGGTACAACACATGTACAACACAGGTAAAGAACTTGTAGATAGCTAGCGTAGGCAATTTACGACCCATTTCGCACCAATGTTGACTAAACAAAACAGTGAATACTATCGGAAAAACAGGCTTACCTGACTGCCCGACCTCTGCCGTTATTTCGGACAACGCAGTCATCCTCTTTATCCGATTCGAGTACTCGGCACAACACACGTCGAAAAGACACGGGCGATCTCTCCACATTTCCACCATGCAACTCTCGGCCTCGTTCGTCCAGTCCACCATTTTTTTCCTTTGTGTATGGACAAAGTCACATGACCCTTTTCCGCCCCTCTGATTCGCTTATCGCTAAAATCCGGACGCGACCGGTCGCCGGCTAGCACACATATACCGTATACGACACGACTGTCCGCTCACATCTAGCGTTTCTCGAACGGCCCGATTCATTTTTCGAATCGCTTGCAATTAGAGTTTTAAGCCATAAAACTGAGTTTTATACGCGAATCGCATGCGTCTAGTGTGCGCGGGGGTCGCACACCTAATGACTAAAACCCAGTTTTATGCGCGAAACGGGCAGTTTTAGATCGTAAACGGTAGGTGTGTACCGGGCATAGGTCTCCATAAGTAAAGTTGAATGCTTCCTCCAACTAATAGATTTACCACCTGTCATGGTCACCAGTATGTAAAGTCTATGGCTCGAATCTGTGGTTGTGTAGGCAGGTTATAGTGAAATCAATACAGACAAAGAGAAAGGAAGAGTATAAAGTGTGAAAGAAGAGAGAGTCAAGCCCGCTGGTTTATTATTTATATGGTACATGGATTCAGTATAGAGTATCACCCCACCCTATTCCCCCAATGGGAAACAAGCATTTTTAGCTCTACCAATAGGGATCCAGCATTCCTGGTCCCCATGGTTACCAGTGATCTGCCCACCACCAGCAAGCTGTGTGGCTCCCCTGGCCACCACCTGCCTTGAGCTTGAGTGTGGTGATCCTGACTAGCAGAGGGGGAGGAGGAAGGCTCTGAGTGCCCCTTACACACAGCCCTGCCAGCACCACTATGTCTATTTACATCTCAATCAGGCACCACCAGCACCTACATATACACGTACATGCACCTGGTCATGTATACCTGATCAATAATAGAACATTTGCATTCCCCCCACCAATGCTGTACATCTGAATAGTTTACATAAGGGTCACCAGCTCTGTACTCTGATAAATGTGTTACAGCAGACGCGGTGGGTGGCAGATTCGGTAAGAGTGCAGACATCCGATGTGAAAAAGTTGGGAGTCTGAATTTCGGCCGAGTCAAGCTTACAAAATTGATACTTTTACTTTTATCGCTACCTAGCCCGGCTTTACTAGGATATGGCAAGGACTGGTTAGCTCAGTATCGGGATAATGTGACTGAGTGGGAAATTGGGTCATGATGCTGGTGGCCTGGTCTCCCAGTGGGGTAGCACTATAAAGTCACAATGAGTTGCACTGCATCAAGTTGGTACCTGTACTGATTTGATCTTTTGATATTGCCAGGATGTAAAATCCCAAACAAAACAAGCTAAACTTCCCCTGTTTATATTTTATATAATCAAAAATGTGATAGGAAGTATAATAGTGTCAACATCGGGACGGGAAAGTCGAATGAGGAGAGCGTTTGATTCCTGTGTGGTAGGTTGTGGTTTTCAACCATAGCAAATACCCTATAATACTAAGACGGCTCACTCCCTATCTCTCCCATGGTAATTGTAAATTTTGCAGTGCCACCTTGTGGTGGGTTTGGTCAGCCAGGCTGCTGGTTGGTGTTTCACATGTAAACACATACAATTATATTACACATGAGATAGGTAAGTATGAATACACATCAATATGAAATTGCTATGAATAAATACACATCATCATCAGCATCGCCATCATCACACATCTTTCACATTCATATATACGCTTATACATATAATATAGTACCTGTTTAACCAAGAGAACAGCCAGCACACCAAGTGGTGGGTTTGATCATTTTGATTACACATTACAGGTTGAGTGAGCCGTCTTAGTATTATAGAGTCTTTGACCATAGCCAAGTCAAACCAATTACTTAAAAAGTTTATACTTGTCGCTGTCTAGCCTAATGCTCAGCATTAACAGGATGGGGTAAGGAGCAGTGAAATGAGGAACACTAATCGTCCATGTTTAAAATTTCACATGGTTAATCAACAAATGTAAGAAAAAAACGTAATGTTTTATATAGAATTACCTTTGCCGACTATGGTCTATTGTAAATTTGAAATATCATATTGCAATTATTACGTCACTTCTGAATTAATCCTCGCGCTGTTCAAACAGGTCTAATCTTGTGATTGAAATTGCCCATTCAACAAATGTATAAAAAAAAATGATTAAGTGTAGTTTCATCCCTTCGAAAAAACAGTACTTGTGTAAAAGTCGATCCCATAATTTCAGCTTTAAAAACACATCTAAAAAACTTCGACTTTTACATGAGGATATACGGTAAGTTTTTTGGTTTGACCTCAGTCACATTACGGCTTGGCACCACAATGTTATGCTTTCTTCGGATGAAACGACACTCAACTACAGTAAAACCTCTGTAAATCGACCGACCATGGGACCGACTTTAAATGGTCCATTTAGGGAGGTTGTCACTTTAGGGAGTTTTCCCTATCATTAGGCTTATTTATTGTATGGGCGATCATTTGGGACCCAAATAAAGCGATCGATATAAGGGAGTGATCGATTTGTGGAGGTGGTCGGTTAGAGAGGTTTTACTGTATTTTCTTTTCTCTTTTAATGGAACATATGCTATCTGTCGCTAGGTGCTGCTGGACTTTATGTCGACTGTAGGCTACCACCAGAGCCTGTACACGCTAGTCACGTCGTACCCTCGCCGCTCACTAGATGGCAGCACGGAGAAGACGCTGGAAGAAGCGCAGATCTTGGGCAGAGTCACGTTGAACGTGGACAGACGAGACCCGGATGTCCAGAGCTGATGGATCGACCGCCTGGCTTGTTTTGTTTGTTTGTTTTGGGGGCTTTTACGTCCTAGCAACAGGCCCGTTTTTGTTGTTATTGTGTTATTGGGAGGGGGTGTATAGTTGTCAACCCCCAAGAATAAAATCAATAGTCAAAGATTCTCCAAAACCATAAATTCAGCCTAACTACCACATCATAAGCCGTGTTCACACGGACAAAATGTGAGGCGAATCACACAAATCGAATCAGGTGAGTCGAATTAGCAGCCCGTTCACACGGGCAGTACTTGGGCCGGAAATCGAAATCTGCGCATGAGCAAGTCCAGACTAACCAGCGCCATTTTGGGTTCGACGATGCTGGCACCAGAGAGTGTGGGTTCGACCTAGATATGTAATGACTGAATCGTATTGGTTTGGAACGGTCAAAACTTCTGCTGGGCAGTGAAACCCTAAAAATAAATCATGAAAAAAATGTCTGTGCATAGATAGCGGTTTCATTAATTAAATTATATAATATGCACTTTTGATCGACCGGAAAGTCAACAAACTCATGTGTCAACTGCGCATGCGTGTGAGGTGCTTAATCCGCCTCAGTGCGTCCACACGGGCAAAATAAATCGAATCACAGAAATCGCCTCACGTAAACTACCTCGAGAGGTGGTCTACAGTATGTGCATCACGTGAGTCGATTCAGCCCTAATCCGCCTCAGACGTCCGTTCACACGAGAAATGTGAGGCGAACTATACAAGTCGCTTTCTACGAATCAATTTACATCGCCCGTGTCAACACGGCTATAGATTCCCCCAAACCATAAAATTGTTTGTGAAACCATAAAGTCAGCATAACTACTAGATAAAACATGCACCCGTGCTGCAATATCCTGCAAGTGTGAGGTGAACCCTTTTCTACCTAATTACTAGATAAAAGATTCACTGCGCAGAGTAGGCCTATGCTATAGATAAATGATTCACTCCGTACTGCATTAGGGGTGACGAAGAACCCTATAGAGGGGGTATAATGATGTCACAAGACAACTTCTGGTGGCCATATTGGATTACATGTGAAAGGCTTGTAGCTATTTACATCATGTTTATTTACCGATTTATTGGTTTAT
Organism: Branchipolynoe longqiensis; assembly: GCA_030323885.1. NCBI lineage: Eukaryota > Metazoa > Annelida > Polychaeta > Phyllodocida > Polynoidae > Branchipolynoe > Branchipolynoe longqiensis. The sequence continues at coordinate 83,134,572 of CM059192.1, forward strand.
TTGTCACTGTTTTGAGCACTTTGGCCTCAGAAGTCATGTAGCCCCACATTATTGCTAACGTGCAGTATGTTGACACATTGGATGCTCTGTCGACTAGGTAGGCCCAGTGGTGGCCGTAGTGTTCTTGGTATACGACAGGGGGCGCCATAGGTGGTATTAAGTGTTATCCAAGATGGCTGAGTGTTGACGTCACATGCACTCGCTCTATCTAAAAGCTGGTGAAAAATATCTAAATGCTTGGTAAATGAAATGAGCAGATAAATTCTTAATTTAAGAAACAAAATGTATTCTTTATATATAAATCTTTGTATTTACCGACTACTTTTGAGTTGAAAAATGTAATAAAACATGGAGTTTAATGGACTTTAAAAGTGAAATCGACAGCATTCTGTGGTCACCATCTTGTCTTTTTGCATTCTCTCCCATTTCATCAATGTGCCGATATAAGTAGCCATTGAATACTGGAACCAAGAATTCCACTTCCTGTTCCATACTAAAACAATTTTCGCCCGTGTTTAGAATGCTGTCAATTTGACTTTAAATCTATTAAACTGCATGTTTTATTATATTTTTTAAATCAAAAGTAGCGTGCAGATATTAAGATATATGTGAAGAATATATTTTGCTTCTTAAATTAAGAATTTATTTGCTCATTTCATTTACCCAGACTTTCCCCACTTTTTCTAATGAGTTGTTCTTCACCTCTACTGTACAGAACAGTATTGGGTAAATCTTTTATCTAGGGCTTTAGTACTGAAAGTATACTTGATTTTCGATTATCTTCATCGGTCGATCAGGACGTATTCATCCTATCGGGAATATTCATGAATGTTTGTCACCAGCGTTCGCGATCCCAAGCCTATTGAACTGCCTTACATTGTCAAACCATTTGAGTTTAAAGCTGCATAGACCATAGTCCGATAAAGCATCAAATTGTCAAAACCAAAACAATTATCTAGATTTGATTTTACATATCTAACTTAGATACTGCTGAAATTATTAAGCATTTGTTGCCACACAGAAGGGAATACTGAGACAATTTAATATAATCTGTTGCTGCAGAAGTCTATGGTGTCAGTTTTGGCATGCTTGCCAAAACTAATATCACACTTCAAATATCTCAAAGGTTAGTCATTTAAAATCAAATTTACCTCAAACTAGAGTAAGGTAGATTATAACAATCAATTGAATATATTTATCTCAGAAAAATTACAGAAACTCAAAATGATCGGACTATGCAACTCTAAGGTCGCCCTCTACGTCGTTTCCTATCTATCATCCTATTCATTATGGTTTATGTTCAGTAATACCAGTTGATTCATAGAACAAAGTTATTTTTTCAGCGCAGGGGCACTGGTCTAATTGCCATGTGACATTACAGGTATTTACCCAAATCCTTATATGTATGTAAAGGGTGGTAGAATTCTAAGTGCATAGGTGATATGGATAGATGTTATGTATAATTATACAGCCATGCACCTCAGAAAAGTAGCATTTGGATGATGATCTATATAACTTATAAGTCAACAGAGAAAATGAGAGGTTAAGTGTACAAGGGTTTTGAAAAGAATGAAAGTTTGTTTTATTTAACGACACCTCTAGAGCATATTGATTTTTATCATCGGCTATTGGACGTCAAACATATGGTCATTCTGACATATTTCTTTTGGAGAAAACCCACTACCGCCACATAGGCTACTCTTTCCGATAAGCAGCAAGGGGGTCTTTTATATGTACTTTCCAACAGGCAGGACAGCACATACCACAGCCTTTGATGAACCAGCTGTGGACCACTGGTTGGAACGGAAAATAGCTCAAACTGCAAATATGTCCACTGAGCAGGATCATCAAGGGTTTTTATGATAGCTGTTTGTTTTATTGTGTTATGTGTAAAGTGTATATTACTGGTAAGTGGGTCGGTCTCTGAAATTGGGCATCACTTAATTATTTGGTTTCCGTGTTACGATGGTGACAATTAATTATTTTTGTTAAAATATATATATAGCACCGGGCGCGGTGGCCGAATCGGCGGAGCGTGGGCTTCGTGTGCGGGAGATCGGGAGTTTGGTCCCAGTTGAGTCAAACCAATGACTTGTGAAATTGATGCTTGTCACTTCCTAGCCTGGCGCTCTGCATTAATAGGATAGGGCAAGGACTGGTTAGTTCAGTGTCAGGATAATGTTACTGAGTGGGATATCAGATCATGGTGTTGGCAGCCTGATACCCCAGTGGGACTACTATAAAGTCGCCATGAGTGCGCATTGTCACAAGTCGGTATCCGTCCTGATATGACCTTAGATGTTGCAAGGATGTAAAACTCCAACAACTAACTGACTTTTTGTACAGCAATTCCGATAATTATTATTTCCTCTGTGTGTAAGTATGTTAGCAATGCTACATTTAATACATCCCACAAAGCGTATCAAAAGTATTCTTGTATGATTTTGTGCTAAGTGAAAAGGTGAAGATTTACACCTTGACACTGCGCATTTATTAACCTTTTTCCAACATTCTTCTTGTAAGACATAATTGTGTTTGCTTAACTGTAATCAATCAAATCTTGTTTGAATTTGTTTTGTATGTTAATGTTCTGAATGTGTGTTTGATTTCCATGTTACATGAGTGATATTAACATATTGCTCAATTTGTATAAGATCAAAATAAAAAGTAAAATAGTTTTTTTTTCAACTCTGACATATGTACAACATGTAAACCTTCATATGAACATGGATTCTGCTATTATTTGGAATTTGGGAGGTTTTCATTTTTGATCTCTGTGTCATATTTTAGTTCCCAGTTTCAAAGAATGACACAGATACATAAAATGTGTACTTAATTAATGATGTGTCATTAAGACGTGATGGCCGAATGAATTGCGCATCCATCTCCCATTTTTGTAGTTTGTGGGATTTGAACCCTGGCCGAGTGAAACCAATGACTTAAAAAATTATACTTATCATTACCTAGCCAGGCGCTTGGTATTAACTAGGACAGTGCAAGGAGCAGTGGAATGAGGAAGACCAATTGCTTGCGATTGAAATTTCCCCTTCTTAATCAACTAATGTATCAAAACCAAAAGATTACGGGGGACATTATGAACAGTGCTGCGAAGGAAAAGAAGTGTATCTAATCGATGCATGGTACGATGATGGTTACAATTCATAATGAAGCTATGTACAATAGTTAGAATATTGGCTTTGTGCCCATTATATAAATATAATACCAATGACTGGTTGTCATAGATGTTGTGAATAAATTGTAAATATTTCAAATATACTCTGGTTTGTTTTAAATACTGTTGTACATATCACATTTTTGCATTGATTCCTGGTAACACAATTTGAATTTAAAGTTGCATAGTCCGATGATTTTTAATTTCTGTATTTTTTCTGAGATAAATATATTAGATCGATCACTAGTATCTACTTTGCATTAGTTCAAAGTTACTTTTATTTTAAATGGTAAACCTTTGAGATATTTTGAGTGCAAATATGGAAAATTACTTTGGCAAGCTTGCCAAAATTCTGACACCATAGACTTCTGCAGTAACATGTTCTGTTAAATTGACTCAGTATTGCCTTCTACGCAGAAACTAATGCTTAATAAGTGCATCAGTATCTAAGTTAGATATGTAAAATCAAATCTAGATGTTTGGTTTTCTAAATTTGATATTTCATCGGACTATGCAGCTTTAATAGATGGGATGGCCAAATGAGTTGCGCACACCTCACGTTCTGTTATGTCAAGTCAAATCAATGACATAAAAATGTATACTTGTCACTACCGAGCCTGGCGTTTTGGCATTACTGGGATAGAACAAGGAGCAGTGAAATGAGGAAGACCAATTCTCTGTGGCGGAGTGGTTAGAGTGTCTGACTTTTTTTCTAGGTCAGACTCCTAATCTGAGGGTCGGCGGTTCGATTCCCCGTGCCCCCAGCTCTGCCAATTTGGATTTCCACCGCTGTGTATAACTTACAGCGTCATCAAAGGCCGGTTGCTCTCATACCATGTCTATGTGGTGTGGGAGGTTAAAAATCCCTTGGGTCGGTAAAAGTGTAGGCTCGGGCTTTCTATCGACCAGCAGTGGAATGAGGAAGACCAGTCGTCTATGACTGAAATTTCCCCTGCTTAAACAACTAATGGACCAAAAAAAAAGAAAAAATTGTCAAAGACCAGAAGTATAAAGCGCTAAGATTATAAACCAAAGCGATGTATGCGATTGTATTTTTATGCTGAAATTAGGGACGTCACTCATTAAAAAACGTCTCTACAATGTTATATAACGTTATTTACTCCGTTTATGTGACTTTTTTTATAACGTTATTGTAACATTCAATAACGTTATACTGACATCAGTGTGACGTTTTTTTTTGTTAGCTGGAACGTCGGCATACGCTAAGGCTATACATCGTAGTGTGACAGCGCCTTAATTAAAGATGTATGTAGCCAAATTTATCATTCTATACGAGCAGGATGTGTGCATTCATGCATGCAGGTGACCATTTTATAAGCCATGTAATTTATATAATTCAACGCTAAGTGAAATGCACTTAGTTTGAACCGTAAACACATCAATATTACATCCATCTGTAATATTTGCAGTCGACACTTAGTTGTGCAAGTAATATTATTGTTATAAAATTGCCAGTGTGCTATTTCACCCAATGCATTGGCACAATTGGCCACCGCCCCGAATCCAACATTCAAACCAGATTAGTTCATATTATCAAACCAGCAACTGAAATATATTTACTAACCAGTAGTGTCGTGCAAAAACAGAAAGTGTGGGAATGCAGGTTGGGATATATTTGAAATAGTACGGGAACGCCGTTCCCCCTTCCAAATAAAGTAAGGGAACGCCTGTACCACAACACTAAATCATTACTACTAACGTCTAACCATCATTTAATAAATGAATGCACTCGACAACTACAGCTAATCATCACCTGGTCTGTTTTACCCACTTTTTTCCTTGTGAAGCGAGGACCTTTGATGCGTAAACTAGATATAAAGATTCACCCCTTCCCATAATAAGTAGGATCGGGGCTGTGGGAGTAGGCCTAGCTATTTAGCTGGCACTGATACTGAGCAAACCAGTCCTTGTTCTATCCCATTAATGCTGAGCGCCAAGCTAAATAGCAGCAAGTATCAATTTTGTATGTCATTGGTTTGACTCAGTCAGTGTTTGAATCCACAACCTTCCACGGGGGAAGCTTGTCAGCGCTCTTACATGCAAAGAAGACTAGTCAAGCCGAGCGCGGGAAAGTACAAATGCAGCAACGCCACCATCGGGGAACAAAAACATGAGACGCTGAGCACTAGCTTGGTCCCCCGCCACGAACAAGCTCCAGACACATACCCTCCACCAAAACTATCCTTTCTGTATGTGTACGATGAAAGATATGATGAATATATGTTTAATCTGTGTATTGTAACGATCTCAGTAATATAGTTTGAGTGGATATTGCAAGCTGTGATACACCATACAAAAGGTTTATCAACATCATTCGGTAGAGGCTATTTACTCTCCAAGCACATGTTGTGACAACCGAACTGTTAACCGTGAATACCCCTGCGTGGAGATTGAAAAATACCGACGTTGTTGATAGTAAACTCAGATTTGTCGGCCAGAGAAACGTAAAAACATGTCGTTTCGGGATTTAAGAAGTGAGTATAAATATCCATGATTAATATGTGTGTGGTATAGTGTGTCTGGCATCGTTGTTACGTGTGTGTATATCTGTATGTTCGATTTAAATAGGAATAAAGTTGACAAAACATCAATAAACACGAACTGTGAGTCTGTGTCTGTCACTAGACTAGTCACTGAGTCAGTAGTGAGTAGTTGGCAACGCACGTCTTGTCTCTTGACTTGAGTAATTTAGTATATTTAGTTTTTGTTTTGTTTATATCCTACAAGCTTCATCGTTTGGAAATTTTGGCTTACCAATAGTAGTATTCCTTGTTAACAGTGATACATGCTTTAAAAGCACATACAGTACTGATTAATGCGTGAATCATAAATGTTATAAGATATGAACAGATGATTTATCATTTACAATTTATTAGTAGATTGTCATTGAGTCATAAATGATCTATAAATGATTGACCTCATTGTCATCAATCATCATCATGAATTGAATTTTGAAGTATCCTCTTCTTTGATGCAGGCTTGTGGTAGCCTATGCAAAGCTCTTAGCTCTTTGCTCTAGTGGTATGCAGCCTCAAAATCGTACAGGAATGTTTCTCTGGCCCAGGCCTTGTCCAGCGCATGGTATCTGCTTCCACCGCTTCTTCCGGTAGCTCATTCCACATGTTTATCACTCGTGATAAAAGGCCCCTCTGAGTGAGCTGTTGTACCTTGGCTTGAAAAGCTTCTTGGAGTGACCTCTGGTACTGCTTCCCTGTATGCGTCTGAATAGCAAGGCCTCATCCACATTATACTCAGCATTCAGGAACTTCCATGTGTTGATCATGTCCCCACGAAATATTCTGTACATGAGGCTTGGCAACTTGAGTCTCCTCAGTCTGTCTGGATAACTAAGGTCCTTCAGAAGTGGCACTGGCTTAGTTAACCTTCTAACATGCAATGATAGAGACTTACATAAAAATGTCAAATATCAGAGGCTTTCAAAACAAATGTATTCTGATAAAGCATTTTAAAGTGAACCGGTATACCTCTTTTGGAAAACAAACAAACTCGGAATAGAAAACAAACAAACTCGGAATAGGTCTAATTTGTGCCACAGGGTGCCACAGGGTGCCACAGGGTGGCGCATGCTTAGTGCTGAACTTTGCCACTTGGTGGTGTAGAGGTACCCAAATTGGTTCATGTGACAGCTGGTGTTTTGAAAATAGCTGGGTAAGTGGAGAGGGAAGAGTAAAACTGAGGTATTTTCTTTCTGTTTTTAGAGTAGTTCATACAGGAAATATATTTGCTTGAATATAAAATATATGAATTACATTGCATAATTCAATCAGAAAGACATATATAGAAGGGAAACAGTTTTTTGTTGTTGAATGTAACAAATTTAAAAAGTAGTGAACTGTATGGGGTTTGAACCCACAAGACCAAACAACACCCTAACCACTAGACTACAGAGGCCACATACATTTCGTTGTCTCAGTTCAGGCTATTTGTATATTACTATACACGACGTCATACATACAAGGTAGAAGCAAAGTTATGATGTGTAATGTACCCAAAAATAGGCTATTTATCTCACAGTAAGTGTATTGGTTTATAAGGGCAGCATTGAGCTACCAAGGGAGGAATTTCCTTCAATGAAGACTATATAGGTTTGGTTGTTGGAGTTTTACGTCCTGGCAACAGCTAAGGTCATATTAGAAATATAACTAGTGGCATTAACTGAGGTTTAGTTCACCGAGGACTATGTCAGAAAGAAAAGGTGAGTGAGCAGGGGGACACAAACTTGAGGAACTTGGAAACACCATTGCGGATATTCAGATCATGATGAAACTTCACATAGTGATAGTTAAGATATTAAAGTTGCATAGTCCGATGGTTTTGAATTTCTGTATTTTTTCTGAGATAAATATATTAGATCGATCACTAGTATCTATGTTACATTAGGTCAAAGTTACTTTAATTTTAAATGGTCAACTTTTGAAATATTTTGAGTGCAAACATAGAATATTAGTTTTGGCAAGCTTGCCAAAACTCTGACACCATAGACTTCTGCAGTAACAGGTTCTGTTAAATTGACTCAGTATTGCCTTCTACGCAGAAACAAATGCTTACTAAGTGCATTGAAAATTGGATATTTCATCGGACTATGCAGCTTTAAGTAACTGGTCTTATAGGGAAAAGAAAAAGTCTGTCATGTTTCATGAGTGTACTAACTTAGGGAAATGTACCTTCAACTTCAGAAATTCTTGATTTTGACAGGACAAAAACTAAAATCTGTGGAATTTAATGGACTTCAAAATAGCTCCATCCTCTGCACAATTTGAGCAGTGCAACTTTAGCGCGACCGGCAATGTGAATGGCAAGTCGCGTGAGGTAGTGGTTAGAGTCTCAGAAAAAGTGATATATCTCTAAAATCGCACCACATAGAAACAAACTGCTTGGCACACACACAGATAACGCGTTTACCAAATTTATAGGGGGGGCCATTTACCGATTAATGCGACTGAGCGGTGAAATTGGGGTGACTTTTGAGTTAATTTCTCAGCTCAACTGTCATATATTCTTTCCTGGAAAAGGACTTGGTAGAATGTTGGTATTTCAAACATTTGAATTTCCATTCAAGTTTTGTACTGTGCTTACATAAAAGATAATAAAACAGTGTTTCCTAATGGTCATATTCAACATCCTCCTTAGTTGGAGAAATCTTTTTTTTTTAAATAGTATAAAAATAAGGAAATAATTAACCATTTTAGGAGTCATTAGTGCAGTAACATTTCGATTCCACTTGCCCACACTATGAAACTACCCATCACGCACTGAGTATAAACACAACACAGGAATTAGTTTCACTATTTAACCCATGCCACATTGACCTGATTGTTGTATAGTTAGAGTTAAATCCTGAAGTTGCCTCTGAACAGTGAAATTTAAGCTCAATGTCTGTGTAAAATAGTTTATTCCCATTTGGAATGTTACCATGCTAATTTAAAATCACACCATCAAATTAATTCAGAATAGAATAGTGGCCACTTTCATGTGAATCACTGTGCACAAACTGCGGGAAAGGCAAATGAGCAAGAGTGAGCAGTTCATCACATCCGTTATTTGGTCAAAGTGTGATTTTCTATTTTGTTTCTTCCATGTTACATATGTTTGTATGTTAATAGTGTAGTGGTCTGCACTGACCTCTCAGGCAAGGAGCCGTATCGACAGGTAGGCGAGGGTAGTGTGGTGACATCAGGGAGCCTAGGTGGTGTAATGGTTAGCACACTGGCCCGGAATGCAAAGAGATGTGGGTTCGAGTCCTGCTCTAGGCACAATATTTCCCATTTTCATCACCCCCACGACACTGGTTGCCATTGCCAGGATCCTGTGTGGGCTCTGCGCTGTATGGTTGTTGAACCTACCCTCTGTATGTATGTGTTAGTGCATTGCCTGTATGTACATGTATGTAACTTATTGTAAGCATTAAAAGACTTACAATTCCAGGGGGACGAGTGTAGTAGTCTGCACTGACCTCTCATGCAAGTAACCACATAGACATGTAGGCGTGGGTAGTGTGGTGATATCAGGGAGCCAATGTGGTGTAATGGTTAGGACACTGTCCCGGAATGCAAAGAGATGTGGGTTCGAGTCCCGCTCTAGACGCAATATTTCCCATTGTTATCAAACCCACAACACTGGTTGCCATAACCATGATCCTGTACAAGCTATGTGCTGTATAGTTGTTGAATCTACCCTGTGTATGTATGTGTAAGTGCATTGCCTGTATGTATGTGATTGTAAGCATTAAACGACTTACAATTCCCGGGGGACGAGTGTAGTGGTCTGCACTGACCTCTCAGGCAAGGATCCGTATAGACAGGTAGGAATGGGTAGTGTGGTGACATCAAGGATCTTAGGTGGAGTAATGGTTAGCACACTGGCCCGGAATGCAAAGAGATGTGGGTTCGAGTCCGGCTCTATGTGCAATATTTCCTATTTTTATCACCCCCATGACAATAGGTACTCCAAACCTTTTCGTGAAGTTAATTTGCAAATGGTACAGTTAGAAAGATCTTATCATTCTGATTACAAATATATATATGGAAGTATTTTAATGCTTACAATTACATACATACAGGCAATGCACTTACGTATACATACACAGAGTAGGTTCAACAACTATACAGCGCGTAGCTTGTACAGGATTTGGTCACGGGCAACCAGTGTCGTGGGGGTGATGAAAATAGGAAATATTGCACCTAGAGCAGGACTCGAACCCACATCTCTTTGCATTCCTGGCCAGTGTGCTAATATCACCACGCCTACCTGTCTATGTGGTTACTTGCCTGAGAGGTCAGTGCAGCCTACTACATATATAATAATGGTAAATTTGGTTTTTAGTCCCTAAAACATGTAATGAATTTCTTAATATTTAAAGCATTTTGAGTTTTTGGTACTGATGTCACGGTTTTGGTACACAGTTTCTGAGAACAACCCATTATATATATACAAAAGAATGGTACTTTAACTTAATTAAAGGAGTGGAAGTACTGTGCTCTGGCTTTAGGCTGGACAGTCCACCTTGTGAGCACCCTCAGAGTGCTTGGATGCGTGACAACTTGAAAATATGAGGTGCTTTAGACATCCTGATGCAGGTTGATAGTTATAGTCTAAGAAATCAGTGGTGGATATAACATAGCTCTTCTATCTAGCGACTGGTCTTCTGCTTTTAATTTCATCGACTGAATTAGACACGACAGTACTTTACATATTATCGAATAGACATATAAAGTTAATTGGTGATAATCTCTCGTTCTCTTTTAGACTTTACAGAGATGATGCGAGCCCTTGGCTACCCACGGCTCATCTCTATGGAAAACTTCAGATCTCCCAACTTTAACCTGGTTGCAGAGGTTCTCACGTGGTTAGTGAAAAGGTGAGTAGTTTGCTAAATGAAGTGTTGCTTTTGTTTGCCAGTCGGGGGAGCGGGACGTAGCTCAGGTGATAGAGTGCCCATCTGTGAAGCTGTCTGTAATCGGATCGATCCTTCTCAGTGGATCCATTTGCGGTTTGGGCTATTTTCCGTTCCAACCAGTGGTCCACAACTGGTTAATCAAAGGCTGTGGTATGTGCTGTCCTGTCTGTGAGAAAGTGCATATAAAAGAGTCCTTACTGCTTATCGGAAGAGGAAGCATGTTTCCTCCAAAGAAATATGTCAGAATGACCATATGTTTGACGTCCAATTGCTGATGATAAAATCAATGTGCTTTAGAGGCGTCGTTAAATAAAACAAGCTTTACTTTTTGTTTGCCAGTCGCTAAGATTATGAATGACAACAAAAAGACATTCTAAAAGACATGAATACTGAAACATTCAAGTGCTTTTGGTTACTATTGCAGCATGTTATGGGTGGTGAGATGGTGAATAATAATAATAATTAATATATTCCATAGAATGAGAGGAGACAGTTATTGGAGTGAGTTGTGACCTCTGTCTGGCACTAAAGACACACCGTCATAGTTTATTAAAGTAGAATTGGTGGTGAAATGGGACAAGTGGAGGGTAGCTGAGCGGCTCCTGGAGCGGGCGTAGCAAGATCACCTGCTAAGGTCACTGTGTCTTAATGTGATAAGCTTTGTTTGTTTGTTCATTGGAGTTTTACATCCTGGCAATATCTAAGGTAATATCAGGATGGGTACCAACTTGTGACAATGCGAACTCATGAGGACTTTTATCGTGTTGCCTCACTGTGAGACCAGGGGACTGGCACTGTGACCTGATATCCCACACAGTCGCACTATCCTGATATTGTGCTTACCAGTCCTTGCCCTATCCTATTAATGTTGAGTGCTAGGCTAGGTAGCGACAAGTATAAAATTGATACGTCATTGGTTTGACTCAATCGGGAATCAAAGCTCCTGATCTCCCGCACGAATAGCCTGCAACAACACAAATTACCAAAGAAGCAAAGCGGATAGTGGAATACTGGAGGGTACACTTTATATGGCTGTAACATTAAACATACTCTCACAGAGAGGAAAGGTCTCTGCGATTTCGCGGATTTCCGCGATTTTTTTCTAATTTGCAATTTGTGTTATTTCTCAAATATTCTGCGCTATTATACATATTCTAAAATATGTATATATTTGTATTTTTTGCAGGTATGACCCTAATGCCGATATCCACACCGATGTAGACACTGAACAGGACCGTGTGATATTCATCAAATCAGCTGCGCAGTTCATGGTAAATCACCTCATCACTTTAAATATATATATTTTATGTAAATATATACAGTGTTTGTATGGGGCCTGGAAAGTCTTGAAAAGTCTTGGGACTTCATTTGCCCCATTTCAAGGCATTGAACAGCCTTGAATTTAACCTATTTTGGGTAATTAGTCTTGAAAAGCCTTGGAATTCCATTGAACTGTCCCCACTGATCTAAATTAGTCCAAAATCGCCATTCGACATAAGATAATCCAACATACCTATACACAATAAAAAGCCAATACTCGCCTGAATTCCTATTAGAATAGCCTTGAATTTCATATCATCACATGCGTACGGACCCTGTATGTATATATAAAGAAGCAGATTTCATCTGATTTTCAATTTAATAGAGGTCAGAGGGGTGATAAATTGGTGGTGCTTTCCCTTGCCAACCCATAACCCCTCCGCCCCCCAATAACAACAAAGAAAAGTAAGCCATTAAGAAACGCTCTTTAAAGAAAAATTGCTTAGTAATTTAGATAAACTGATTAAAGTCTTGAACAAAAAATAGATATGACTTCTTTCAACCACAATAATCATTTCTAGCCCTTTCTGTTGTAGATAATCTTCCCAATGGTACTATTGACCAGACAAAGCTAACATGGTGCTGTTAACCAGAAAGGACTAACACACACCAGAAACCAGCTAACAAAGCTAACAGTGTAGTTAACAAGTAACAGCTACTACATGCCATTAACCAGAAACCAACTAACAAAGCTAGCAGTGTTGTTAACAAGTAACAGTTACTAACATGGTGCTGTTAACCAGAAACCAACTAACAAAGCTAACATGGTGTTGTTAACAAGTAACAGTTACTACACGGCATTAACCAGAAACCAACTAACAAAGTTAACATGGTGCTGTTAACTAGAAAGGACTAACACACGCCATTAACCAGAAACCAACTAACAAAGCTAACATGGTGTTGTTAACAAGTAACAGCTACTACATGCCATTAACCAGAAACCAACTAACAAAGCTAACATGGTGTTGTTAACAAGTAACAGCTACTACATGCCATTAACCAGAAAACAACTAACAAAGCTAACATGGTGCTGTTAACCAGAAAGAACTAACACACACCATTAACCAGAAACCAATTAACAAAGCTAACATTGTTGTTAACAAGTAACAGCTACTACATGCCATTAACCAGAAACCAACTAACAAAGCTAACAGTGTCGTTAATAAGTAACAGCTACTACATCCCATTAACCAGAAACCAACTAACAAAGCTAACATGGTGTTGTTAACAAGTAACAGCTACTACATGCCATTAACCAGAAAACAACTAACAAAGCTAACATGGTGCTGTTAACCAGAAAGTTTGCAATTAACAAAGTAACATTGTTGTTAACAGTAACAGTACTACATGCATTAACCAGAAACAACTAACAAAGCTAACAGTGTGTTAATAGTAACAGCTACTACATCCATTAACTAGAAACCAACTAACAAAGCTAACAGTGTTGTTAACAAGTAACAGCTACTACATGCCATTAACCAGAAACCAACTAACAAAGCTAACATTGTGTTGTTAACAAGTAACAGCTACTACATGCCATTAACCAGAAATCAACTAACAAAGCTAACATGGTGCTGTTAACCAGAAAGGACTAACACACGCCATTAACCAGAAACCAACTAACAAAGCTAACAGTGTTGTTAACAAGTAACAGCTACTACATGCCATTAACCAGAAACCAACTAACAAAGCTAACAGTGTCGTTAATAAGTAACAGCTACTACATCCCATTAACCAGAAACCAACTAACAAAGCTAACATGGTGCTGTTAACAAGTAACAGCTACTGCATGCCATTAAACAGAAACCAACTAACAAAGTTAACAGTGTTGTTAACAAGTAACAGCTACTACATCCCATTAACCAGAAACCAACTAACAAAGCTAACATGGTGCTGTTAACCAGAAAGGACTAACACACGCCATTAACCAGAAACCAACTAACAAAGCTAACAGTGTCATTAACAAGTAACAGCTACTACATGCCATTAACCAGAAACCAACTAACAAAGCTAACATGGTGTTGTTAACAAGTAACAGCTACTACATGCCATTAACCAGAAAACAACTAACAAAGCTAACATGGTGCTGTTAACCAGAAAGAACTAACACACGCCATTAACCAGAAACCAATTAACAAAGCTAACAGTGTTAACAAGTAACAGCTACTACATGCCATTAACCAGAAATCAACTAACAAAGCTAACAGTGTCGTTAATAAGTAACAGCTACTACATCCCATTAACCAGAAACCAACTAACAAAGCTAACATGGTGCTGTTAACAAGTAACAGCTACTGCATGCCATTAACCAGAAACCAACTAACAAAGCTAACATGGTGTTGTTAACAAGTAACAGTTACTACATGCCATTAACCAGAAACTAACTAACAAAGCTAACATGGTGCTGTTAACCAGAAAGGACTAACACACGCCATTAACCAGAAACCAACTAACAAAGCTAACAGTGTCATTAACAAGTAACAGCTACTACATCCCATTAATCAGAAACCAACTAACAAAGCTAACATGGTGTTGTTAACAAGTAACAGCTACTACATGCCATTAACCAGAAACCAACTAACAAAGCTAACATGGTGCTGTTAACCAGAAAGGACGAACACATGCCATTAACCAGAAACCAACTAACAAAGCTAACAGTGTTGTTAACAAGTAACAGCTACTACATGCCATTAACCAGAAACCAACTAACAAAGCTAACAGTGTTGTTAACAAGTAACAGCTACTACATGCCATTAACCAGAAACCAACTAACAAAGCTAACATGGTGTTGTTAACAAGTAACAGCTACTACATGCCATTAACCAGAAACCAACTAACAAAGCTAACATGGTGTTGTTAACAAGTAACAGCTACTACATGCCATTAACCAGAAACTAACTAACAAAGCTAACATGGTGCTGTTAACAAGTAACAGCTACTACATGCCATTAACCAGAAACCAACTAACAAAGCTAACATGGTGCTGTTAACCAGGAAGGACTAACACACACCATTAACCAGAAACCAACTAACAAAGCTAACAGTGTTTTTAACAAGTAACAGCTACTAAAGCCATTAACCAGAAACCATCTAACAAAGCTAACAGTGTTGTGAACCAGAAAACACTAACATTCGTCATTAACCAGTAACTGGTTAACAAAGCTAGCAGTGCTGTTAACCAGACAATGCTAACACACACCATTAACTAATAACCAGTTAACAAAGCTAACATTGTGCTATTAACTACAAAAGCCTAACACAAGTCACCAGGAACTAGTTAAAATGTGCCATTACCCAGGAACTGGTTAACAATGCTAACAGTGCTGTTAATCAGAATATGCTAACACACACCATTAACCAGGAACCTGTTAACAAAGTTAATACAGTGGTGTTAACCAGAAAAGGGTAACATCCACCGCTAACCAGGAACAGTAACAAACTTAATGTGGCGCTGCTTTTATTTTGTTTCCCAGGCGACGAAGGCTCACATCAAGCTGAACACGAAGAAGCTGTACCAGGCGGATGGTTATGCGGTGAAGGAGCTTCTGAAGGTTACCTCCGTGCTCTACAACGCAATGACAACCAACACTCTGAAGGACACGAATGGTAGCGGTGAAATGAACCCGGCCATCTCCTTCGACATCTCATCAAGGGTCAGTGCACGCGTTAATCTATATGTGGGTCCTTCTCAGAAACCATGTACCACATTTGTGACATAAAAACCTAAAGTGATAACATTCCAAATCATAGCGGAAAACATTCCAAATAATAGTAGAATCCATGTTCATATGAAGGTTGGCATGTTGCACATATGTCAGAGTTGGGGGTTGGGAAATATACTTTTTTATGTAGATCTTATACAAGTTGAAGAAAACGTTAAAATTAATCATGTACCATCCATCCAAAACATCATTTTAACACATACAACTAATTTTGTTAATAAATTAATTTTTATTGCGCAATTTATATTTAATTTTGTTCTTCACAATTTATCCTTCTTTAAAAAAAGAAATATATGTAGGTGCCAGTGAGGTTTAGATTAGAAAATTGATGCTTGTCGCTATCTTACCTGGTGCCCAACATTACCTGGATAGGACAAGGGCCGGCTAGCTAAGTATCGGGATAATTTGACTGAGTGGGCTATATGTTGTTACTATGACGTAAAAGCCCAACCAACAAGCATATTATCTGAGAGAAGCTGCACGTGGTGGGTTGGTGTGCTAATACTGCCCGTCCTGGTATGACCTTAGATGTTGCCAGGACGTAAAACCCCAACAACCAACCTAATAATGCCTTTGACCGGACGCGGTGGCCGAAAGAGTAGAGCACAGGTTTCCCATGCGGAAGATCGAGAGTTTGAATATCAGCCAAGTCAAACCAATGGCTTATGAAATTGATAAGTGTCGTTACCTAGCCTGGCGCTTGGCATTAATAGGATAGAACGAGGACTGGTTAGTACAATATCAGTGTAATGTGACTATGTGGGATATCGGGTCCTGGTCTCCCAGTGGGGCAGCACTATAAAGTCTCCATGAATGTGCACTATATGTTGCTAGGAAGTAAAACAATAAACAAACTAATGCTGCCTTGCGGTTTCAGATCAGTGACCTGAAAGAAGCGCGGAAGCTGGGTACAGAGATCACCATTCGGGGAGCCCAGCTCTACGACATGCTGGGCAAGGAGGTGGAACTCAGGGTGAGTGCGGTGGCGCTTATAGTTCAAACTTAAAAGTTGAGCAGTTCGATGCTTTTAAGTTTCTGTCATTTTGCTGAGATAAATATATTATGTTAATCGTTATTATCTGCGTTACTTCAGTTTGAAGTAACTTTGCTTTAAAATGACTTACTTGGGAGATATGCAAACACGCGAAGTTTATTTTGACGTGCTTCTCAAAACTCTGACCCTCACAGCAGTAACAGGTTCTATTAATACCCCAGTCACACTATGTTTGCGACCACAAAAAACAGGTGGTCGCAAGTAGTTGCGAAGTGGTCCTCAGTGGTCACCTACCTCCTTTGAGCGTCTGTCTCCTGTTTTGGTAGATCGTGGGATTAGAACCCACGGGTTCGAATCGTGGTCGAGTCAACCAATGACGTAAAAATTGATAGGCGTCGCTTCCTGGACTGGATGGCTCAATGTCAGGATAATGTGACTGAGTGGGATATCAGGTCTTGGTGCTGGTGGCCTGGTCTCCCAGTGGGGCAGCACTGTAAAGTCGCCATGAGCATGCACTGTCACAAGTCGGTACCTGTCCTGATATGACCTTAGATGTTGCCAGGAAATAAAACTCCAACAACCAACCTCAGATGTAGCTAGGGGGTAGAACCCCACACCAAAACTAGTAATAAAGAGTGCAATGCGGACTGTGGTGCTTGCAGGAGATCCGCTCTGGGGTAATTGCTCGTACGCTGGAGATTAACGAGGTGGAGAAGGGACTGTCGGCTTCTGTCAGCGCTGTCGAAAGCGAGATCAAGAAGACGCTGCAGAACATCGACAATGTCGCTTCAGATGAGGCGAACCTCGAAGCGAAGATCGAAAAGAAGCGCAACGAGCTCGACCGAAACCAGAAGCGGCTCTCCACCCTGCATGCGGTCAGGTGCGCCTCCTTTTCGCAACTTGTCAATTCAACGCATGTGGCAATTATTCTGTGGGCTGTGCTTTTGTGCATGGGGTATTTAATTTATGAGTTTGGGGCCAACTTGGCACACATACTTTCTGATTTGTCAATATATGGGTTTTATTATGTTCCATGCAGGGCCAACTTTTATTTTATTCACCAAATGGGCTTTTGGTTCATTTTGTCTATGTGTTGTCCCGTCGGGACAGTAGATGTTGCCAGAACGGAAAACTCCAAGAAATAAACAATCTGTGGGTCGTTCTCTGAAACTGGGTACCACATATTTGGTTTCCATGGTCCGATGGTGATAAATAATTCTTTTCTTTTTCTTTGGTAACACGTAAAATAGTTATTGTTGCCTCTGTGTGTTAAGTATGTTGGCAATACTGTGTGTCTTTAATCTATCCCACAAAATGTATCAAAAGTATGTTTGGATGATTTTGTGAAAATCTGAAAATTTACATATCGACACAATGCATTCACCCAAGCTATTTTTCAACTTGGTGAGGACGCTCTGTTCAGTTTTGTCACGTGTAGCAATGAATTTGAATCTGCTGGTGTTAACTGGGTGTATCCTGGAATCTGTGGTTCATCTGGTATTGCTGTTAACGCCTTGTCAAGCTGCCTTTTTGAACGTTTGTACACTGCAGTTTGATTGATTTCTTATGTAAGCTGGCATTGTATTGAAGAGCGGGACTCCACGGTAAGTTATCGCTTACGTGTTTATCAACTGGTTTGCGTATGTATTTCGCCTTTCGTATTTCAGGCCGGCCTACATGGATGAGTACGAACAGTACGAGATGGACCTGCAGAAACTGTATATGAGCTACATGCTCAAGTTCCGCAATCAGGCCTACCTGGAGAGCCTTCTCGAAGAGTACAACCGTACGGAGCAAGACAAGTTTGACGTATGTCCCCCTTTTCTATACGCACAACACAGCACCACGTGTTGTAACAAACGGGAACATCATGCCTAGAGAGGTACTCGAACCCACACTTCTGCCACTCCTGGGGTAGGGTAGAATGAGTTAGAGCGTCCGTCTCCCGTGCTGGTAGGTCGTGGGTTCGAACCATGGTCGAGTCAAACCAATGACTTAAAAATTTATACTTGTCGCTTCGTAGCCTGGCACTCGGCATTATTAGGACATGGCAAGGACTGGTGTGCTCAGTGTCAGGATAATGTGACTGAGTGGGATACCAGGTCATGGTGCTGACGGCCTGGTTTCCCAGTGGGACAGCACTATAAAGTCGCCATGAGTGCGCACTGTCACAAGTCGGTACCCGTCCTGATATGACCTTAGATGTTGCTAGGACATAAAACAACAAACAAACAAAGCCCCTCCTGGGCTAGCATCCTAGCCATTAGTCTATCTAGAATTTTAGCTGGCCTTAAATTTGTTGTCGTAATTGTGAACCTTTGACTTCAAAAGTATCTCATGACATATAGTTGATTATGTGCTTTTACATTCTCTGTAAAAGCAACAGCGTGATAATAATATGACAGAATAAGATTTGAACACTTCTCGTCATGATTATGGCCTTTACTGCCGACACTGCATTGCAGTTGCCTAGATGGTTTTGAGTTTCTGTTATTTTTCTGAGGTAAATATATTAAATTGATTATTATAATCTACCTTACTTTAGTTTGAACTGCCTTTTATTTTAAATGGCTAACTTTGTAGATATTTGAAGTGCATCAATCAATCAATCAATAGTTCCGTCCTCTAGTCGAGGGTTGGATGCAATGGTTCTCCACTTGTCCCGATGGTGTGCTGTTCTGATAGACTGTGAATAATTCAAGCCTGTCCACTGTGAAATATTTGTAAACCATGATGTTCTTGGTCTCCCTCTCCCTCTGCTGCCATTCACCTTCCCTTCCAACAATGTACGGTATATTGAACTTTGATGAATGATGTGGCCAAAATAAATAAGTTTCTTTGTCTGTAATTTGAAGTGCAAACATGCTAAATTAATTTTGGAAAGCATGCCAAAACTCCTACATTATAGGCTTCTACAGTAACAGGTTCTATTAAATTGCCACAAGTGTCCTCTTCTATGTCGTGACAAATGTTTGTTTAGTTACCAGTATCTAAGTTAGATATGTAGAATCAAATCTAGATAATCGCTTCGGTTTTGAAAATTTGATGTTCGTCCTTTTGAAATTAAAAAAAATCTGGGTCGGGTGGGCGGTTTTTAGTTTTGACATAGACGTAATACGTAACCAGACGTGATGGCCGAATGAGTTGAGCGTCCGCCTCCCATTCTGGTAGGTAATGAGATTCAAACTCCTGGGTTCAAGCCCCAAACTAATGATATATGGAAGTTGAATTGCTGCTAGCCCGACGCACTTTTAATAGTTTTTAAAGAAAAATTAAAAACGGGGCGGGCGATTTTTCAGGCATGGGCGGGGACTGTCACCAATTTTTGTGTGTGGTCTAGCTAATGCAATCAACCTACCCAGGCCTTCCCTATCTACCAACAAACCGGGCACGGTGGCCGAATCGGTAGAGCACAGGCCTCGAGTGCGGAAGATCGGAAGTTCGCGAGTTCGGTTCCTGGTCGAGTCAAACCAATGACTTAAAAATTGATACTTGTCGCTTCCTAGCCTGGTGCTCGGCATTATTAGGATAGGACAAGGGCTGGTTAGCTCGGTGTCAGGATAATGTGACTGAGTGGGATATCGGGTCATGGTGCTGGTGGCATGATTTCCCAGTGGGGCAGCACTATAAAATCGCCATGAGTGCGTACTGTCACAAGTCGGTATCCGTCCTGATATGACCTTAGATGTTGCTAGGATGTAAAACAACAAACAAACATCTACCAACAACCAACCAACCGTGCTCCCTTCTACATACAGTAAAACCTCCCGAACCAATCACCTCCACCGATCGACCACTCCCCTATATCGATCGCTTTATTTGAGTCCCAACAATACCATTGTAACCATATTCTTAACTCCCTAAGCTGACCACCTCCCTAAATGTACCACTTAAAATCGATCCCATGCTCGGTCGATTTAGAGAGGTTTTTACTGTACTTGCTATATTCTAACCCCCCAGGAGACGGAGCTGTCCATGCGCAAGATGGCGGAGCGTCTGAAGGGAGACGAGCAGCGGCTGCAGATGGCTTCGGCTGATGTGGATGACGAAGACGAGGACGAGTTCAGACAGCTGGTCGTGGAGGACGACGGCGAAAGCGACTCAAGTGGGGCAGCGCAGAGACGCAAGGACCGGCCCCAGCACCACCGCCAGCGACGTATGTTATGTTTCAGCAGTGACATATCTACAGAAAATAGCGTCTGAAATTGCGCCTCTGTCCAAACCTCTTTATTTAAATTTGTTAAATTTATTTACACTGCCCATAATGACACTTATTTTCACTGCTGGGCAGCACTAGTCTAATTTAGCGCTTGTCGCAAGCACTGAAATTGCGCCCATGGCCAAACATCATTAGTTTTATTTTATGTATTTATTTAACCTGCCCATGATGGATACGTGTGTTAACACTTGTTTTCACCGCTGGGCAGCACCAGTCTAATTTAGCGCTTGTCGCAAGCACTGAAATTGCGCCCATGGCCAAACATCATTAGTTTTATTCTATGTATTTATTTAACCTGCCCATAATGGATACGTGTGTTAACACTGGTTTTCACCGCTGGGTAGGACTAGTCTAATTTGATTCACAACTTTATTTACCTTGACTACAAATCATATGATTCTGATCTTTTTAAATTCATGAGTGTCTATTGATTGTATGCTTTTTACATTATATGTAAAAGCGATGGTTGAATAAAAAAACAACTATTCTCGCCGTGAATATGGCCTATGCTGCAGTCATGGCCTAAAGAAACCATCAATCAATCAATCAATCAATCAAAGTTAATAGCTAACCTGATACCCATCTTTTAGATGTTTGTCAGTTGAGTGTGAGCTCGAGGCTATCTACAGCTTCCAGAAAAAGCACTGGACGCGCTGGCCGAATCGGTAGAGCGCGGACCTCGCGTGCGGGAGATCAGGAGTTTGGTTCCCATGTCGAGTCAAACCAAAGACTTATCAAATTGATACTTGTCGCTTCCTAGCCTGGCACTCGGCATTAATAGGATAGGGCAAGGACTGGTTAGCTCAGTGTCCGGATAATGTGACTGAGTGGGATATTGGGTCATTGTGCCAGTGGCCTGATTTCCCAGTGGGGGGAGAACTATAAAGTCGCCATGAGTGTGCAATGTCACAAATCGGTACCTTTCTTGATATGACCTTAGATGTTGCCAGGACGAAAAACTCCAATAACCAATCCAGAAAATGCAGTCAAATTAAGAAATAAACTCTCATATTGTTATAAATGAATGATTACATAAAATCCAGGATATTAAAATGTCTGAACCAGGCTTTGTATTTGAGTACTACAAGGAATGCATGGCTAACTTCATGTGTGTTCCCGGCCTAATATGACCTTAGATGTTGCTAGGACGTAAAACAACAAACAAACATCATGTGTGTTCTAATTGAGGGTATTGCTCTTGTTATAATTCAGCAGAAGTGACGAACAACAAGTCCCGAGCCCATGGTTCAATGGGCATGGACATTGACGATGACGAAGAAGATGACGATGATGAGGTGAGCTTAAAAATGATGTCATGAATGCGCTAATTTCTTTTTAAGCTCTTTTGTTTCTGTGTGAAATATTTAGTATATTGTCAACAGCTCTTTAATAACCAATATACTATGTTATCAGCAGCTCTTTAATAACCAAATGTTGTCAGCAGCTCTTTAATAACCAATATACAAGATGTTATCAACAAGTGGTTCAATACAATAGAGTTCTGTGAGAAGACCTTACTATCTCTCATACTAGCCATAGTACATTTGGAGCCCTTTGACTATTCCTTCTAGCCTATGGAAATCCACGTTTCTCTTCCCTATCTGACGTCGCAAATGATTTAAAAAAAAAAAATTTAATTTATAAAAAAAAAAGAAGAAAAAAAAGCCATGGAGTACTCAGTCGAACGGTCCAGTGTCCAGTATTTATCGATATTTAAAGTTGATGAAATGGGAGAGAGTGGCAACAAAAAAACACCCCAAGATGGCAGCCACTGTATATTCTCGATTCGACTTTTTTAAAGTCTGTTAATCTGCATTATTTCCTCAATTCTTCACTCAAAAGTAGTGGGTTAAACAATATATTAGCAATATATTTAGCATATTAGATGTCAAACTCATGTGGCTACTTCCACAGCCCAGCCTTCTGACACTTTTTCTAATTGGTTGATTATCAGTCCTGTCACGGAGATAGTGCTGCGGACCCAAATCCCCAAAGCTGTACTTCTCTCGCCTGTGTATTCCGATTTTTTTCAGGGGGTTCCCCAAATTACATCCCATACTACACTAACACTGCACATCTAATTTTTGGACGCGACATGGTGGCCTAATCGGTAGAGTTCAGGCTTCCCGTGCGGAAGGTCAGGAGTTCGAGCGCCGGCCGAGTCAAACCACTTATAGTGAGTGCTGCCCCACTGGGACACCAGGCCGCCAGCACCATGACCTGATATCCCCACTCAATCACATTATCCTGACACTGCGCCAACCAGTCCTTGCTTGATCCTAATAACGTCAAGTGCCTGGCTAGGAAGCGACAAGTATCAATTTTGCAATTCATTGGTTTTGACTCGACCGGGAATTGAACTCCCGACCTTCCGCATGGGAGGCCTGCGCTCTACAGATTCGGACACCGGGTCGGGTCGGTGCCCGGTGTTTGGCACTGGGTTTTCTGTACGCGTGTCGAAGGTGCAGCGTCTGATTTAAAATTTAAAGACTGGAAACTGGCCCTTTGCTTTCTTTTGTGCCTAAAGAGGCAGGTGTTGTCGGTCTGTTGAGGCAGAAGCTGTCAACATAGTGAAACCAGTGTTTACATAAAAACTCCGGCACCCAAATCCCAATATAAAATATTGTGGTAGTCTACACTGACCTTTCAGGCAAGGAGCCGCATAGACAAGGCATGGGTATGGTGGACTGTTTTCTATTATTTGGGATGTTTTCACTTTTGGTTTCCATGTCACAAGTGGTTCACAGTTTCTGAGAATCACCCATATATACTACAACAACAATGTATATATATATATATGTGATGTATAACGAATTATGCGAGTATAAAGATACATAAGGGTTTATTATTATAATTATTTGTTATACTCGGTAAGACCAACACTGTACAGTTGGCTCCACTTTCCCTCCACCGGATGTAGACCAGTGTCAGTCACACCGGAGGATTTATTTATATATATATACACAGTAAAACCTCTCTAATTCGACCGACCTTGGGACCGACTTTAAGTGGTCCATTTAGGTAGGTGGTCGGTTTATGGAGTTAGAATATGGTTACAATGGTATTGTTGGGACCCAAATAAAGCGATCGGTATTGGGGGGTGGTTGAACTGTGGAGGTGGTCGGTTAGAGAGGTTTTATACTATATATATTTAATTGTTTATGTATTTATTTATTATTCACAATGATTCGGAAGCATTGGAAAGGCACACCCAGTGACAAAAACATAGCAAGCTGAGATTCACTGCATTTGGTGCGTTTGCCTATCTGTCAAAAACCACAGATCGCTCGTAACTTTTAGCTGGGCTGTGGTTCAGTATCTATGGGTTTTATGCTTTAGAAGCATTGGGCAGGCACACACATTGACAGAAACATATTGAGCTGAAATTCAGTGCATTTGACAGTTTTTCCCCCAGTTTGAACATTATATAAAGAATGATCAATTCAACTCAAGTATCGCTCTATTGGTTTGTGTGCAAAACAGCACCCATCTGCGTTGTTTTGCCAACCAGGGCCAATCTGGGTGCGCGATTCACGTGATAATGACGTGACGTCACTGGTCAGCGTGTCTATGGCGTATTGTTTTAGTTGAACTCCCCGCTTATACAACATACAACACACTCGTCCCAGACCGAGTCATCCGTCTTCAGCGGAGTAACCTGCAACCCGGATCGTGAGAACGAGGCCGCTCCAGTTCCTGCGGAGTCTGGCCGCCAGGTGAACTGCCCGTCTGCCCGCTTAACCCGCTATCCGCCATCCGCCTACCCAGACTCACTAACTCAGGCCTAATCCGGGGCTCGCATAGATCCCCGAAAACCCTTAAATTTCAAAATAACATTCAAGAGTACCTGAAAACCCTCGAATCAATATCGCCTGTTTTCACATAAACACCTTGAAAATGCAAATTTCCAACGAGCCTCGCCTTTTAAGCCGCGGGTGTAAAACGGCTTGTAGAAAATTATTTAGTTACTTAATTATAGGGTAAACTGAAATATATGTTGCTGAGAAAACATTGAAAAAATTGTATTTGTGGTACTGGTAAATTTGTAACACTTTAAAACCTTTTAAAAGCTCTTGAAAAACTTGTTTATGAAATTCAAAAAAAAACCTTGAAAACCCTTGAATTTTATTTTCAAATGTTTGTATGAACCCTGCTAATCCTACGTTGCCCAGCGCGTCCTGATATGACCTTAGATGTTGCTAGGACGTAAAACAACAAACAAACAAAACGTTACCCAGCGATGACGCGTAGATGCATTGTTGGGGAGTGCAGGGCTGCTTTGCGCATGTTCCAGCACTTTGCACTTATGGGCTGTGGATGACAAAATGAGAGGCGTGATAAATAAAATATAAAAATTTGTTTAATAATTTTGCGAAACATTAGAATAAGAAGAAATGGGGGATGAATAAGATCGGTGGCCTCAAAATCTGAGAAATATCAGAGCTTGCTGAAATTTAATTATAGCTCATCAATAATGTGGATTTCCTGTTCTGTGATTCAGATTCATTGATGAGAATCTCCCGAATTTATCCGGAATAACGGGTTTTTGATCTTCCCGATTTTCTGGAAATATGGTAAAAATTTGCGACCATTCCGGCTTCTCCCATCCCTTTAGGAAGTCCCAAAAATTCATAACATATTTTCCGGAAGGGAATTATTTTGTTATATATTTTTATTATATATGTGCGCCTCGATTTGAAATAATGCGTGCGCTGATTGTCTTTGTTGTTACCACAGCAACTCCAAGAGTCTTGATTACCATAGCAACCATGAAGACTTCAGCCGACCTGTTCTGTTTTTTCCCCTCCCCTCTCTCCTAGATTAACTTGAGCTTTCTGCTAAGCTGTTTCAGAGTACTATGTTTGCTGCTGTAGAACCGGAAGCTGCTGCAAATATTTGCAAGGTTCTCCATTTATTTTTTAACTCTCTAGGTGCCAATAAAGCAGACATTCCATTACCGCGTAAACTTGTGTGTATTGGAACATGTTTAAAAAAAACAAAAAAAAACCTGGCTGTTGGTGATTCTATTCGTGCACAGACCTCTTGAGTCAAATATGTGTAAAACTACATATTTCAGGGTCCGTATGGGACCTGGAAATGTGTAAAACTACATATTTCAGGGTCAGTATGGGACCTGGAAATGTGTAAAACTACATATTTCAGGGTCAGTATGGGACCTGGAAATGTGTAAAACTACATATTTCAGGGTCAGTATGGGACCTGGAAATGTGTAAAACTACATATTTCAGGGTCAGTATGGGACCTGGAAATGTGTAAAACTACATATTTCAGAGTCAGTATGGGACCTGGAAATGTGTAAAACTACATATTTCAGGGTCAGTATGCGATCTGGAAATGTGTAAAACTACATATTTCAGGGTCAGTATGGGACCTGGAAATGTGTAAAACTACATATTTCAGAGTCAGTATGGGACCTGGAAATGTGTAAAACTACATATTTCAGGGTCAGTATGCGATCTGGAAATGTGTAAAACTACATATTTCAGGGTCAGTATGGGACCTGGAAATGTGTAAAACTACATATTTCAGAGTCAGTATGGGACCTGGAAATGTGTAAAACTACATATTTCAGGGTCAGTATGCGATCTGGAAATGTGTAAAACTACATATTTCAGGGTCAGTATGGGACCTGGAAATGCGTAAAACTACATATTTCAGGCTCCGTATGGGACCTGGAAAGACTTGAAAAGTCTTGAACTTCATTTGCCCCATTTCAAGGCCTTGAATTTAACCTATTTTAGGAAATTAGTCTTGAAAAGCCTTGAATTCCATTAAACTGTCCCCACTGATCTAAATTAGTCTGAAATCGCCATTCACCATTGTTGTTTTTTCCCTGAAATCCAAATGAAAATAATCTTGAATTCTATATCTTTACATGTGTACGGACCCTGATATTTGGCACTGTGATAAAGAGCCAAGTTTAAGTGATGCATGAAAAAATCCCAAAGATTATCATGTCTACTCGATATTTCATTGAAATTTAATTTTAATTTTAAAAAGATGATGGGTTATTCTTTGAAACTTGGCACTGAAGTCTGACATGGAAGTCAAAACTGAAAGCTTCCAAATAATGGCATGAAACATTCCAAATAATAGCATAATCCATGTTCATTTGAAGGTTTACATGTTGTGCCTATGTCAGAGTTGAAAAAAAAGAAGCTACTTCTCTTTTTGATTTTATACAAATTGTGCAATACGTTAATACCACTCATGTTTTTCTTGGAAGATTTATACTGCCTATCATGGATAAGTCTGAATAGACTTGTTTTCACCATTAGACAGTTTGTCGATAGAAAGCCCAAGCCTACACTTTTACTGACCCAAGGGATTTTTAACCTCCCACACCACATACACATGGTATGAGAGCAACCAGCCTTTGATGACACTAAGTTATACACACGGAGAATCAAACCACCGACCTTCAGGCTTGGAGTCCTACCTAGAAAAAGGTCAGACACTCTAACCACTCTGCCACAGAGAACACCGCACGTGTAACATCGAAATCAAACACACATCCAGGGCATCATTTTAACGTACACAAATTCAAACAAGATTTTATTGATTGCAGTTAAGCGCGCAAGATTATGCCGAATGCCAGACTAGGTAGCGATAGGTATAAATTTTTGAAGTCATTTATTTGACTCGGCCAGCATTTGAAATCCCATGAGCTGCTGCTACATGGGAAGTGGACATTCAACTCTTTTGCCCATCTCGTACGGCTAGGCATGTGTGTTGAATTGCGTAAATGGGTCATTCTCTAAAACTGGGCACCAAAGTGTGACATGGAAACCAAAAGTGAAAACCTTCCAAATAATAGCAAAAACCCTTCCAAATAATAGCCTAATCCAATGTCCTATGAAGCTATGCATGTTGTGCATATGTGAGAGTTGAAAAAAATGAATTTCACTTTTTGAATTAAATCTTATACAAATTGAGCAATACATTAATATCACTCGTGTAACATGAAAATCAAAGACACACCCAGAATCTCATTTTAACATATACAACATAGTCAAACAAGATTTTCTTGATTACTGTTAAGCAGACAAGGTTATGACTTACAAGAAAAAAGTTGAAAAATAAGTTGAAAAAAATTTGGCTATATGTATGGTGTAAATTTTCACATTTTCACTCCAGTGCAAAATCATACAATTATAATTTTGATATCTTTTGTGGGATAAATTCAATACATGTAGAACTGCTAACATACCTAATAGACAGAGGCTGCAATACTTATTTGACTTGCTATCAATAAAACAAAGACTTAATTATCAGCATCGTAACATGGAAACCAAATATGTGGTGCTCAGTTTGGGAGAATAACCCAAATACAAGTTGCATGCATATATTACATGACATATGCCGTGCTATCCGTCAATGGAATTCCAGCTTTAGACTCGCTCTGATTGCATGGCATGGAAAGTTATTGAGGTCCCCTCTCCCATCTCATGAGTTTTCATATTGGACATTAAAGCTGTTTGATAGAATAATAGATAGTTTTGAGTTTCTGCCATATTTAATTTTTAGATAAATCTATTAATAGTATTAGTGCAATCATTATAATCTACTTTTTATTAGTTTGAAATGAGTTTTATTTTAAAGGGTTACCGTGGGAGATATTTGAAGTGGGAACATGCCAACTTTATTTAAAGCTGCATGGTCCGATGGAAACTTCAAATTTTCAAAACCAATACACTTATCTAGATTTGATTCTAACTATCTAACTTAGATACTGGTGCAGTTATTAAACAGTTGTCGTCACATAGAAGGAAATACTGTGTCAATTTAATAGAACCTGTTTTTGCAGAAGCCTATGGTGGTAGAGTTTTGGCAAGCTTGTCCAAATTAATTAAGGATGTTTGCATTTCAAATATCTCAAAAGTTAGCCAATTAAAATAAAAGTTACTTCAACGTAAAGTAAGGGAGCTTATAATGATCAACCTAATATGTTTATCTCAGGAAATGAAAGAAACTCAACACCATCGGACTATGCAACTTAACTGTGGTATGCGTGTCAGAATGTGGGCCATCACAGGCTTTGTGACAGGTTCTTTTTGGTTGACTAACGCCACAGTCACACTATGCTTGCGATCGCCTGTGACCATTTTGCGATCACCTTGTGAGCAGTCGCCGACCATTTTGGACCACTTTAGTCGCAAGGAGGTTGCAGCTGTTGCACCAAAAACCTCCTTGTGAACAAAGCCATTTTCAGCGCTTGCGACCGGTCAGTGACTGCTCGTGGGATGCATTTTGGTCGCCGACTAGTTGCAGACCGATCGGCGCTTGGTCAGAGACCGGAACCAAGACACCCACTATATTAGGACCACATTGGGTCTCAACACAGAGTTGGCATTTGAAGACAAGTACTACTGTAATTCATTTTGGTTTAAATGTGATGTTTTGTTGTTGTTTTTTGGGGTAATTTTTGTTACCGAACGCAGTGGCCGAATCGATCGAGTGCAGGCCTCCTGTGTGGGAGATCGGGAGTTCAATTCCTGGTCGAGTTAAACCAATGACGTACAAAATTGATACTTGTCGCCGCTTAACTTGGCGCTAAGCATTAATGGGATAGGGCAAGGACTGGTTGGCTTAGTGTCAGGATAATGTGATTGAGTGGGATGTAGGGTCATGGTGCTGGCGGCCTGATTTCCCAGTGGGGCATCACTATAAAGTCACCACGAGTGCGCACTATCGCAAGTCGGTACCCGTCCTGACATGACTTTAGATGTTGCCAGGACGTAAAACAAACCAACCATTTTGTTTTGTTAAAAAATATATTTGAATTAATTCAGGTTTGTACTGGCTGTCCGGTATATATTTTGGGTGGTTGTCTTGATCACATTATTCGGTTAAGAACGAAAATGAGGGTGAGATTGTGAGGGTGAGAGAAATGGATGAGGGGGGTTGGGGTGAGGGGGAAAGCTTACTCAGGACTGACAAAACAAATGGTGTTTTTTCAGCTCGGCATCTATGTGAGTATCGCTAACATTTGGAACTAAGTTTAATGTTAATGAAAGTTGACAAAACTTCGTATCTAACATAGATTCTGCTAATATTGAGCACTTCCAAAATAGGAACTGTTTAAAAAAAATGTAAATCAGTATCGCACATAGAATCTTATGTTTCACTGACTGCAACAGTTGTCAAGAAATTCTAACATCTTTATTATGTCATATTCCGTTGAACATTGTACTTAGATTAATGTAGTTTAATTTCAAGAGCTTTAAAAGTAGCATAGGAATATAGGTTGTAGTGTAATAAGGTCATTCTCAGAAACTGTACGGCATATTTGGTTTCCATGTTACATTGTTAATGATTTTGCTTGGTGTTTTTTGGGGGGGGGGGTACTAAGTCAAATAGTAATTGTTGACTGTGTATTAAGTATGTTAGCAATACTATGTATATTTAATCTATCCCACAAAACGTATCTAAAATATGCTTATGCGATTTTGTGCTAAATTGAAAATTTGCATATCGACACCATGCATCTACCCAAACGGCTTTTTCAACTTTTTCCTGTAAGACACAATCACTGTTTTTTTAAAGTTTTTTTTTTACTAAACTGTAATCAATCAAATCTTGTTTGAATTTGTTTTGTATGTATTAAAATGATGTTATGGATGTGTGTTAAAATGATGATGTTACATGGGTAATTTAAAAGGCTTTCTCAATTTGTATAAGATCAACATTTTTTTAAAGTAGGGGGAAAAAATCAACTGACATATGCACAATATATAAAGCTTCATATGAATATGGATTCTGCTATCATTTGGAATGTTTTCACTTTTGATTTCCATGTCACCAAAGTGGTACACAGTTTCTGAGAACGGCCCAATAGTAGTTGCGGTAACTAGCTCTATGAAGGATGGAAAAATACTTACCATCTTGGGTTCTTCTGGTATCAACCAATATAGGCTTGAGATGACAACCACATGTGCATTGCGGTAATGTTGGTATTGTGAGGTGCACTGACACACACAGGTGTAAGTTGGTTGATTGCATCAGGGAGCCTTGGTAGGCTAATGGTTAGGACACTAGCTCCGGAATGGCAGAAGTGTGGGTTCAAAGACCTACTCTAGGCACAATGTTTTCCTTCATTTGCACCCCAAAGAAACCACTCCACCCCCATGTCATTGGCGCCATGACCAGGATTCTGTACATGTGTGCTGTATTGTAACCGTGTTGAACGATCCCGGTGCGTGAACTGCAAATGCCAGGGATTCCATTTCTCAGTGAAATCGATGATTTCAGTGTAGACTGAGTTCCCAAATCAGCGGGAGTTGGGGGGGGGGGGGGGGATCCTGTCCACGAAAATACTTGTACTTTTAATTATTTGTTAGTCTTGAAGTCTTAAGGCCAAATTATGTCCAAGTAGGTGACAGATTGCATCATTTTAATCGTAGGTTAAACATTTTGTTATGGGGGGGGGGGGGGGGGGGGGGAAGCCCCATGGACCTCCCGGGATCCCTGCAGTGCGCTACATAATTATGAAGTATGATACCTACAATTCGGGGTGAGGGGAGGGGGCGAGTGTAGTGAGCTGCACTGACCCCCCCCCCCCCCCCACCCCACCCAGGTGAAATGTCACATGCACAAGTAGGCATTGGTAGGGTGATTGATTCAAATAGGTAATTAGATAGATAAAACATTAAATGATACATTTTAGGCTTTCATTAGGGCTTGTCGCGAATCATGTCATGCACTGAGGTGAATATTCAAAGTCCAACAAATACATACTCAAAATCTATTCTTGGCGCTATGGGATAATTTTTACAAGCTAGTCGCGAACCATGCCACATGCTGACATGAATACGCAAGCAGGTAACCAGACGGACAAACAGATCGACTCAAGTCTATTTTTAGCATTTTGCTTAAACTTGCATAGTCTGATGTTTTTGAGTTTCGGTCATTTTTTTCAGAGATAAATATATTAAATTGATTGTTATAATCTATCTTTCTTTAGTTTGAAGTAACTTTTATTTTAAATGGCTAAGTTTTGAGATATTTGAAGTATAAACAATTAAAATTAGTTTAGGCAAGCATGCCAAGACTCATGACGCTATAGGTTTCAGCAGTAACAGGTTATATTAAATTGCCTCGGTATTCCATTCTATTTGGCAACAAATGCTTAATAAGTGCATCAATATCTAAACTAGATATGTAGAATCAATTCTAGATAATTGTTTTGGTTTTGAAAATTTGATGCTTCATCGGACTATGTATTCCGAGTTCTGCTGGTCCCTGAAGAAGGAGTGAAGCTGTGACCCAGCGGGCACGCTCATCTTTCAAAACAAATGCATATCGTACTATCTTTGACCCAGACGATGATGAATTAAACAAATGTGAAAATAGCCAGACTGTCTGCGTAAAAGTTAACGCATGCATCGTCTTCACCAGGGATGTTAGTTCAGACGTCTTTCTCAATCATTTAAATAAGGGATTATTGTTGATGTACTTCACAATCCAAACAATGTTTGAAAAAGGTCTATGGAAGGTGGGGGAGGGGGAAGGTGTCACATTTAGATTGCTTTTCAGGATGTACATAACATCAGGTCACATTTTATGATAATGTTAGGATTAGCGGAGCGGGCTGAGGTAAAACCGAATCTTAGCATTGTAGAATCAATTCTAGATAATTGTTTTGGTTTTGAAAATTTGATGCGTCATCGGACCATTCAGTTTTAATAGGGGTATTCCGAGTTATGTTGATCCCTAGAGCAAGGACTGAAGCTGCGACCCAGCTGGCACGCTCATCTTTCAAAACAAATGCATGTCGCACTATTTTTTACCTAGACGATGATGAATTAAACAAATGTGAAAGTAGCCAGATTGTCTGCATAAAAGTTAATGCATGCATCTTCTTCACCAAGGATGTTACTTCAGACGCCTTTCTAAATCATGTAAATAAATGACGGTCCATAAATGTTGATGTTCTTCACAATCCAAACAATGTTTGAAAAGGGTCTATGGAAGGTGAGGGGTAGGGGGCAGGCGCCTCATTTGGATTGCTTTTCAGGATGTAAATAACATCGGGTCACATTTTATGATAATGTTAAGATTAGCAGAGTGGGGCGAGGTAAAACCAAATCTTAACATTGTTAGAATCATGCTAAACATTTATGCAGTCTCCTAATGTACATATTGAGCGCTGATGTAGTCTCGTTTTGGTTCTGACTGACGAGGCTAGGTTTATTAATCCTTGATGTAGCCTCGTTTTGATTATGACTGACAAGGTTAGGTTTATTGATCATTGACATAGCCTCGTTTTGCTTTCTGACTGATGATGCTAGTTTTATTGATCATTGATGTAGCCTCATTTTGATTATGACTGACAATGCTAGGTTTATTGATCATTGACATAGCCTCGTTTTGGTTTCTGACTGATGATGCTAGTTTTATTGATCAATTAACGTAGCCTCATTTTGGATTTGACTGACAAGACTAAGCTTTATTGATCGTTGACACAAGCTTGTTTTGGTTCTGACTGACAAGCCTAGTTTTACTGATCATTAACATAGCCTCGTTTTGGTTCTGACTGACCTCCCATTTCCGCTTCCGGCCCATCAGGAGACTGGCACGATTGGCTCTGGAGACTCCGGTGACTCCGACATTGACATTGACGGCGCTGAGGGAGACAGTGACGAGGAGGTGGCCATCACCCCTGGTGTCCACCGTGCAGCGCTCAAGGGAGGCAAACCCCCACGCCGCCCCGCGGCACCAGACAGCGACGATGACTTCTAGAGGGCGGCACCAGCGAAAGTACCAGGACTCTGCCAGCTGGTACTCTTTAAAAAGAAACTTTTATATAATCCGTTGGTGTTTTTTGTTTCCGTATTATTCAGTTATAATACATTAGCATGGTCCGTATGGGGCATGGAAAGTCATTTTTCCCATTTCAAGGCCTTGAATTCCGTTAAACTCTCACCACTGATCTAAATTAGTCCAAAATCACCAATCTTGTTTTTTCCCCTGAAATCCAAATGAAAATAGTCTTGAATTCCCTTTTTTTAAATTTTTTATTAGCCTTGATTTCTATGTCTTCACATGTGTACACGAACCTTGCATTAGCTTGACCATAATAACCTACTCTACTTTGTTTCGGGGTGGTAACTTTAATTACAAATGGCTAGGTTTGGAATGCAAAATAATTTCAGCAAGCACGCCAGGATTCTGTTGTAGTCAAGCCAAGTTGTCACACACAATCTATTAAAATTAGGGTAAATTAGTTGTCAGTCGCATGGGGAAGGGTGGGGGGGGCATATTCCTAGAACTTCTTCCTCTTCCTAGGATTTAAACAAATTATTCACTCCCCTTTAAAGATCTTTATATCAGGCATGTGATTTCTCCGGTTTTAACCGGAATTCCGTGGTTTTTTTCTGGCCGCCGAAACCGGTATTCTGAGTTTTTTTAATTCCGTTTTTTTTCCTGACCACTGAAACGCCTCTGAAACACACTATTTGCATCCCTCTCATGACTCAGTCGGATGTTGTGTGTCTCCACGATAACCTAAAAAACTTTTATATAATCCGTTGGTGTTTTTGTTTCCGTATTATTCAGTTATAATACATTAGCATGGTCCGTATGGTGCATGGAAAGTCTTCATTTTTCAGATTTCAAGGCCTTGAAAAGCCTTGAATTCCGTTAAACTCTCACCACTGATCTAAATTAGTCCAAAATCACCATGCTTATTTTTTTCCCCTGAAATCCAAATGAAAATAGTCTTGAATTCCCTTCTTTTTTTAAATTTTTTTTTTATATAAGCCAAGGTTTTATTTTCTGCACCCAATCGCATGCCTGTTATACTATATAAGGGATGAGGCAACTTCTGTGGAAAAACCCCACCAGATTTAATTGTTGGAATGATGGCAGCTTCAGCTTAAACGTGGTAGTCATGGTTTCATTTCGCCTTGGATGGTGTTACTATCAGTTTTTGGATGGTGTTACTTCGGTTTCTATTAGAGACCAGACGGGATGGCCGAATGAGCTGGAGCGTCCGCCTCCCGTGCTGGTAGATCGTGGGGTCGTGGGTTCGGGCCATGGTCGAGTCAAACCAATGACTTGAAAATTGGTGCTTGTCACTTCCTAGCCAGGCGCTCGGCATTACTAGGACAGGGCAAGGACTGGTGTGCTCAGTGTCAGGATAATGTGACTGAGTGGGATACCAGGTCATGGTCCCGGCGGCCTGGTTTCCCAGTGAGACAGCACTATAAAGTCGCCAGGATGCGCACTGTCACAAGTCGGTACCCGTCCTGATATGACCTTAGATGTTGCTAGGACGTAAAACAACAACAAACAAACAAACAACAATCGGTTTCTATTATTAAAAATATGTACATGTTTTTTTTGTTTTTTTTAAAGGAACAAGCCTGCACCTGCCGACAGACAAGATGTATCCGAAGTGGAGCCACATTCCCCATAACTAATTTAAGATTTAAAAATAAAGGACTGAGTTTTAATTTATCCTATATGAAAAAAAAATCTGTTCCATAAGGTTATTGAAGTTGCATTATCCGATGAAAGCCTATTTTCAAAACCAAAACATTAGATTCTATCGAAATAGTGAATGTTAGACAGGAATTTTGCTTCAGTGCAAGTAAATAAGCAACACACAGAATAATTAGTAGCATGTGGTGAATAAGGGGTCAAATTTCCCTGGATCATCAGCCCATGCTTTTTCTAATCTGTTCTTGAATGAATTTATTGACTTGGCATCAATAACATTTTGTGCGAGACTGTTCCATATATTTATGATCCTGTTTGAGAAACTGTGTTGCCTTAACTTTGAAATGGCTCTGGGTTTTACTAGTTTGAGAGTATGGCCCCGACTGCCTTCTCTTTTATTCAAGGTGAAAAATTGGTTCATATCTATTTTATCAAAACCTTTCATAATTTTAAATACTTCAATTATGTCACTTCTTTTCCTTCTGTATGACAGGGTAGGAAGTTTCAATTCCCTCAGCCTTTGTTCATAGGGTAAGTCCTTTATAACTGCAACTAATTTCGTTGCCCGTCTCTGAACCGTTTCGATCTCCAGAATATCTTTCCGAAAAATTGCGCTCCAAATTTGTGGACAGTATTTCAAAATTGGCCTAACAAGCGACTTAAGTAGAATATCTGCCACATCCAACTTAGAATTTTGTTGTTAGGAGTTACTTCAGTCAATTTAATAGAACCTATTACTGTTGCAGGCTTTACGGTGTGCACACCAAATTTATTTAGCATGGTTTCACTTAAAGTCACATAGTCTGAAGGTTTTGAGTTTCTGAGATAAATATATTAGGTTGATGATTATAATCTACTTTACTTTAGTTTGAAGCAATTTTAAATGGCTAACTTCGGAGATTTTTTGAATGCAAACATGCCAAATTAATTTTGGCAAGCATGCCAAAACTCTGACACCATAGGCTTCAGCAGTGACTGGTCCTATCAAATCGACATATTTATTCTTTTCTATGTGGTAACAAACGCTTAATAAGTTTACCAGCATATAAGTTAGATATGTAGAAATAAATCTAGGTAGGTCTTTTGGTTTTGAAAATTTGATGTTTTCATCGGGCTACGCAGCTTAACATTGATCTAAAATTAGACATTTTGAAAACAAGTTGCCCTAATTATATTCTTTAAAAAGAAAAGAGTATTGCAAAAACTAGTTGATTATACAACTTTGATTTAAAATCGCTGATGAAAGTTCAGTTTTTTGTGTTTGAAAGTGGCGACGCTAGTGGCAATGGATTGAGACCTAATAGAATTAGCCATGTTGAAAATCCCAGAATGTCGTCGAACCGTGTCAGTGTTTGTTGTGTGCCAAGGCAGAAATAAAGATACTATTTCTGTAAGGCAAGGGATTTCAAGGATTATACGACCTGAATAATGGCCATTTATACAACCAAAATCTTAATTTTCCTCCACTACTTAAAATAATTTAGCTTTTTTTTTTTTTTACAAAATCCGAGGAAATTCGTCCAAATTTTTTTTTACAAATGACTATCAGACAAATGTAGGATAATTCGCCTGTACAAACACTGCGTGACAAGACATTCTTAACCAGACCTGTGCGCCCGATCTAGCAGCTTTCAGTATTGGCTAAGCTATTTTCTGTATTCCTAAATGACTCACTGTGAAAAATAAACTACACAGGAGGAGCATTAGTTTTTCTGTGACACTTATACAAACTTTATAGTGCTGCCCCATTGGGAAACCAGGCCACCAGCACCATGACCTGATATCCCACTCAGTCACATTATCCTGACACTGAGCCAACCAGTCCTTGCACTATCCTAATAATGCCGAGCACCTGGGGCCGTATGCACGAATCGGGGTTAGGCTTAGCCGGAGCTAAGGCGGTAGCCGCGGTTAGCTACCTCGGGGTAGCAGCGGGTTGGAGAGGTGTGTGAATCGGTATGCACCAATGTACTATCCGCAGCGGATAGCTAACCGTGAGTTTATTTATAGATTTGGGAAATCCCTCTGCGTCTGTACTCATATATTAGGCTTAAATATATTGAATG
Organism: Branchipolynoe longqiensis; assembly: GCA_030323885.1. Taxonomy (NCBI): domain Eukaryota; kingdom Metazoa; phylum Annelida; class Polychaeta; order Phyllodocida; family Polynoidae; genus Branchipolynoe; species Branchipolynoe longqiensis. The sequence goes on from CM059192.1 coordinate 83,171,966, forward strand.
CGACCATATTTAACAGAATTACATACGCAATAAGTGAAATTTTATCAATTTAACCCTAAATTCGAAGCGTTAAAGGCTACCGCCGCATTGGCGGCGATATTAATAGTTATATTTTCGAATCGACGAACGTAAAGTAAACAAATCGCCGCATCGACGTCGCTTTCCATACTGGCGGCGGCGGCGGTTTGTTTATTGTACCTTCGTCGATTCGAAAATATAACTATTAATATCACCGCCAATGCGGCGGTAGCCTTAATAACGGTTCGAATTTAGGGTTAAATTGATAAAAATTTCATTGATTGCGTATGTAATTCTGTTAAATATGATCGCATTGAATAGATTGACATCCATACATGCACACCAACCGCACCCAGTAGGCCCTTACCCCACATCAAAAAGTGGTTTAGCTTAGCCTAGGCTAAATTTTGAGGTTAGCGCTAACACCGATTCGTGCATACCGATTTCTCACATTTAACCATGTGGAGCTAGCCTAGCCACGGTTACGGCCCTAACCCCGATTCGTACATACGGCCCCAGGTTAGGAAGTGACAAGTATCAATTTTTAAGTCATTGGTTTGACTCGACCAGGATTCGAATCCACAAACTCATAGGTTCAGATCTCCGAAAACAGACGGACGCTCTACTCATTCGGCCATCCCATCTGCTTCCATATTCAGTGTTTGATTCTGCAACAAGTAGATACTGCAGTTATGTTTAACACTCCGTCCAATGGTTATGTAACTTTATGTACATATGAATAAACAAACAAACAAGTGCAGTTGGTTTGGTTTTTGTCTTTATTTATATTGCGTCCCTCAAACATGTTTATTTCCCTTTAGAAAACCCACTAACATTGTAGTCTAAATTCCAGTAACATAGAATGGACGGCATTAAGTATACCGTGGTGTAAACAGTCACGTGGGTCTCAACGTTTGGTATCCGCAGTATGAATGAGAAGAAATCAAGGTGGCGATACAACGTTATGTCTTTGTCGAACCAGGGCAGTGTTCAAGGTACATCTCCGAGAAGCCTCGGAGATATTCTGGATGTTGCGCTAGTCTGAACGAATTTAGCTGGGTTTTTTTTTAATGGCATGTAAGTTCAGATGATCGAGCTTGTTTTCAATGCTGGGCAGTTATAGTTTTGTGTTTCTTAAAGTTATATCTTGGGTTAGCGATCTATGTTAGTGTTTTGGGGGTTTTCTTGGGAAGAGTTTTCCACTTATTTTCTACTTAATTCCATACTAGCCTACTCTATTTACATGTTACAGGGATGAAAGTGGTCTCTGGGGAAAAAAGCGGAATGCTGATATTCTCCCATAGGTTAAGTAAGCATTGTCAGGGAATCGCGAAAAATGCCCGGAAGTTGGGTCTCATATATATTGGTATATGCTGATAGTGCTGCACCGTTTGAAGCGTGTACTACTATTAGTAATGTACGCTGATTGTGCTGCAGCGCTTGGAGCATTTATTAGTAGTATACGCTGATAGTGCTGCGGCGTTTGGAGCATTTAGTAGAAGTATACGCTGATAGTGCTGCGGCATCAGCACCACATATTAGTATACGCTGATGGTGCTGCGGGATTAAAAAATCCAGGAAATCCGCGGGATCGGGGAGATCTTTCATCCCTAATGTTATAGGCTTGTACGTAATAGGTGGTTGGGTTATGTTTGTTTGGATTTGATTATATTGTTGGTGTTATATTTCCGGGTTTCCCGTTGTCGTATTCTCAGCGCCCGGTCATTCTCAGCGGCCTGTCGTGGCTTCTGCGCATGCGCGGATTTTCGAACGTTGCCGCGAGCACTGCTATTTGATTTGTTTACACTCGGCGATTCGACGCTGATCGAGCTGCTACGTTAATATCGCTTGGAAGCTAAGGTTAATTTAATAAAATTTCATTATTTGAGTATGTAATTCTGTTAAATATGATCGCATTCAATAGATTTCGGCGTAATCGGTCCCTAACACTGCCGGGCACCAGCTGAGCTTGTAGCCGGCGATGCCACGGGTCTTTTGACCACGACGGGCCGCTGAGAATGACCGGGCGCTGAAAATACGACACCGTCATGGGCCGTCCAGCTGTTGGGTGCCTAAAAAATGGCAGCCTCCATAGGGTGCAGCCATTTCCAATCGAAAAGAAAAGCTCTGATTGGCTGAAACCACTGTATCCGGTGGCCATTTTGGAGGCGCTTCTTCCTATTTGAAAAAGCGAGACATCTCTGAGGCATACCTTGAACGCAAATAGGCCAAAAAGACATCTCAGAGACCACTCTTAGGCGTACCCTGAACGTACCACTTCTAAATAACTCCCCATTTGATGCCCGCCTCCACCCCTGTGAGTATATAATCCACCCACGTCAAGAGCGCGGTGTCATGTGTATCGAGTCCAAGGTGAAGCGCGCTGGACTTGGCCTCACTAGATGTGAACCACCTCACGTGGCCCAGTAATAATTGCGTCCAGTTCACATTTAGTATATTTGTTGTTTTACGTTCTAGTAACAACTAAGGTCTTGTGACTGCACTCATGGCTACCGACTTGTGACTGCACTCATGGCACCTTTATAGTGCTGCCCCACCATGACCCGATATCCCACAGTCACATTATCCTGAAACTGCGAACTAGTCAATGTCCCACCCTAGTAATGCCGAGCGTCAGGCTAGGTAGCGACAAGTACCTTTTTTTATTTCAATACAAAAAAAAGATGTATAAATGCACTTTCGTGGTAACTTACAGTTATCATTACGCAAAAAGAACACATCTGAGATAACAAAGTCAGTGTCCACCTAGATAAAAGATTCACTCTGTAGGCCTACTTCCAGTCATCATCATCATCATCATCGCGATGAGACAGAGACTGCTTTCAATAATTGTCTTTCAGTACAGGGGTGAAACACTTGCACACAGAGAAGTGATATTTTATTTAACGTAGTTGACAGCACAATTTCACTTCAATCCAATTCAAAATTAAATATAGATCCAGAGCCATACTAAGTTTGGTCATGAGGAACCATCAGTGATGAAAGTGGTCTCCGACAAAAAGCGCGGGAAAGAGGCGGAGATCCTGGCGCCACCTAGTGGGTTCTGGTAGAACCAATGAATTTCTGCTGAATTGCAGATATTACCCCTATCAAGGAATAACCGAAGGGACTAACTTATGTATTGGCATTTTGTGAACGTTAATCGCCATGTTTGCCTAACTGGAATCAATCAAATTTTGTTTGAATTTGTTGTGTATGTTATAATGGCGTTCCGGATGTGTGCTTGATTTCCATGTAATGCGGCTGACTTTAACGTATTGCTCAATTTGTATTAGATCAAAACAAAAAAAAGGGAAATCGCTGTTTTTTTAACTCTGACATATACACATCATGTAAACATTCACACGAATATGGATTCTGGCATTATTTGGAATGTTTTCAGCTATTATCTAGAACGTTTTCGCTTTTGGTTTCCATGTCACACTTTAAATGCCCAGTTTCAGAGAATGACCCATTTACATTAAATTTCTTTAAATTCACAAATTAAAAGAAAAAAACCCACTTAAATTTTCATTTTTAATGAACGGGGGTGAAAGTGGTCTTCGTCAAAAAACGTGGAGATCAAGCCGAGATTATCACACCGCCGGCGAATTTCCACAAAAACGCGGTGGGTGCTGCTCCACTGCTCACCAGTCGTCAAAGCCGGGCATGGGGAACTTGCAGGCGAAGGTGGTCACCTTGGCTTTGAGGTCAGCCAGCTTGGCCTTGACCCCGTCGTCCTCAGAGCACTTGGCCTTGAACTCCCTCAGCGTCGGCCCATCACATGAGTCCATGATCTCCCTCGTCAGTAGGATGCCTGCAAGGCAGGCCAGTTTGTTTGTCTTTTATTTAAAAGTCAACTTCGAATGATACTACTAAACTGACAGAACTGCAAACGAAACCAGTTTTATTTTTTTAATGACATTTAAAGACAACAAAAAATTGTGCTAAACTGCAGAAATTGGGTTTTGACAGGAAAATAAAAACTTTTCACTGAATGAATTTTATTTAATTAAATATAAATATACACTTAGGTCAGATCAGGATGGATACGGACTTGTGACAGTGCGCACTCATGGTGACTTTATATATCAGGGATGAAAGTGGTCTCCGGGAAAAAAAGCGGAAATGCTGATATTCTCCCATAGGTTTAGCATTGTCAGGGAATCGCTGCAAATTCCCGGAAGTCAGGTTTCATATATATTGGTATACACTGATAATGCTGCAGCATTTGAAGCATTTATGAGTAGTATATGCTGATGGTGCTGAGGCTTGGCACCACATATTAGTATACGCTGATGGTGCTGCAGCATAAAACAACATATTAGTAGTGCCTATACTTTGATCGTGCTGCAGGATTGCAGTAGGAACAGGAAAAAATCCCGGAAATCGCGGAGATCTTTCATCCCTGATATATAGGGTTGCCTCACCGAGAGACCAGGCCACCAGCACCATGACCTGATATCCCACTCAGTCACATTATTCTGACACTGAGCCAACCAGTCCCTGCCCTATCTTAATGCCGAGTGGCTGGCTAGGAAGCGACAAGTAGCAATTTTTAAGAGTGAGTGAGCAAGTGCATACCTTGGTGGATGAATTCAACGACTTGCTCGAAGTCCTGCTCAGTCAAGCAGCGTGAGGTGAGTGGTGGTGACCCAAGCCGCAGCCCGCTCGGCTTCAGCGCACTCTTGTCACCCGGACAAGTGTTCTTGTTGACGGCAACGCCCATCTCCTCAAGTACCCGCTCTGCACGCGCACCATCCATTTTCTGCGGCCGCAGGTCCAGCAGGCACAGGTGGTTGTCAGAGCCGCCTGTGGGTGGGTCAGCAGGTTAGTAGGAGTTTTCACTTGGTTGTTTGCAAATTTTGGTTCTCAAAGTGAATTTCCCCATCTAATTTAGAAAGAAATTACTACTTCCCTAAGCCAATAATCAAATAATATAAATAAGTGTAAGCTACTTGGTTTGAACTATTGATTCTTCAAAAGTCTAGATTTGAACCTAGATATCCAACTTAGGTCCTGGTGCATTTATTAAACATTTGTTGCTACATCGAAGGGCATACAAAGCCAATTTAATAGAACCTGTTATGGCTGAAACCTATGGGGTTAGAATTTTGGTAAGTGCACCAAAATTAACTTGGCATCTTTAGACTCCAAAGCAAAGACCCTATAATACTAAGACGGCTCACTCCCTATCTCTCCCATGGTAATGTAAATTTCGCAGTGCCACCTTATGGTGGGTTTGATCAGCCCGGCTGCTGGTTGGTGTTTCACATGTAAACACATACAATTATATTATACATGAGATAGGTAAGTATGAATACACATCAATATGAAATTGCTATGAACAAATACACATCACCATCAGCATCGCCATCATCACACATCTTTCACATTCATATATACATTTAGACATATAATATAGCACCTGTTTAACCAAGTGGTGGGTTTGTTCATTTTGATTACACAGTACAGGCTGAATGAGCCGTCTTAGTATTATAGGGTCTTTGTCCAAAGTTAGCCTTCTTAAAGCAAAGTTACTTCAAGCTAAAGTAAGATAGGTTATAATGATCAACTGTAAACATTTATCTTACACAATGATAGAAACTCAAAACCATCGGACTATGAAACTTTAATTAATTATGCTGAGGAAATTTCAATGGCAAAAAATATAATAATTATTCTTCCGCATTCAACAGCTCCATGTCATACCCTAGTAATGGCAAGCGCCAGGCTAGGTAACGACGAGTATACAATTTTAAGCCATTAGTTAGCCCACAACCTCTCACCTGGGAAGCGAGTGCTCAACTCATTCGGCCATTACTCTCCAGTTAGTTAAAGCTGCATAGTCTGATGAAAAGATCAAATTGTCAAAAGCAAAATATCTAGTTTTGATTATACAAGTGTAGTAAGTAGTCTGTACATGAGATCTACTACCACGCAGTAGCAGCGGAGACTACGCCGTACACCAGCGCAGTACCACTATACTGCGCCAGGTGGCGGCACGGGTAGCCACCGGGCAGACCCCAACTGGGCTGCCCTCTACTGTGGGTGGCTGCCCCCCCCCCCCCCCCCCCCCACATATAGAGTCGATGTGGGATCTGGCGAGTCAGGGGGCGGGTCAGACAACTACTGACGCCGCGGAGAGCAGATGGTTCAATAAACCAAGTTGAAGCGTACTCTGATTGAATCTTGGTGTTCTTCCGTGATTGACCGTGAGAGTGGGAGTCGGAGGGCCATGGGCCATTACACATATCTAGCTTAGACACTGTTGCAATTATTAAGCATTTGTCGCCACATAAAAGGGGGTACTGAATCAAATTAACAGAACCTGTTACTGCAGAAGCCTATGGTGTTGGCGTGCTTGCCAAAATTAATTTAGTGTGTTTGAGCTTCAAATATCTCAAAAGTTAGCCATTTAAAATAAAAGTTACTTCAAATAAAAGTAAGGTAGATTATAACGATCGACCTAATATATTTATCTGAGAAAATGACAAGAGACTCAAAACCATCGGACTATGCAACTTTAACAACGTTCGAAATAAGGCAAGTGCGAGCCAAGTGAGAGTAGTCACAGACAAGCAGAATATGACTTGAACTTTTCCATTGGACAAGTGGAAATGTTTCGCTGAAAATCATGACATTTAAAGTTAACCATGTACATGTTGTATAAAACACTGAACATTTATATAACAATAAATAGACACTAGGATTAATTTACAATTAACTAATTAAAGAACGTAACAACTAATAATCATGGTTATCAAATTCGGACAAGTGAAAATTCCGACGGGCAAGTAAAAATCACACCAGACTTGTCCAATGGACAAGTGAAAAACATTGCTTATTTTTATCACTGGTTAGTCATGAAATCTATTAGCTTGTACTTACCCGATACAAGGACGTATCCCTTGCTCTGGAGTGCTTTGCACATGGACTGACAGTTCTTGAGCACCTGGATCTGGTATTCTTTGAACTCATCAGTCATTGCCTGTTTCAATGCCACACCGACACCTAAAAAGTAGTCATATTCGGTTAGTATTTAGTTTTTCAGTTAACACTAGAAAGGTTCGAATCCAGTGGACTCTAGTCATACGCAGTCACTGTTTGATATACACATTGAAGCCGAAGTGCATCTGGGATGCGTATTTGTCGAAGCTCAGCTCAAGTTGATACGCACCCCAGAGACATAAAAAAATCAACATCACCATCAGGGCGATAAAGCGTTTATTAAATAAACAGGCTAACAAAATCACCCATATGTACATCCATGAGTCATTCTCATGAAATCTGACAGTGCTAAGCTAATAAGGTGAAATGACCCATATGTCCAAGAAACCTATGGAAACGCATCAAAAATCTTTCTCATCACAGTTACCTGCGATAGCGTGGTTGTGGGGTCCGCCTTGGAGACCTGGGAAGACTGCATCGTTAATCTTCTTCTCAAGGTCATACATGATCTTCTCACCGTCGCTGTTCACTGACCGCACTCCTGGCGAAAAAAAATATAACGAAACAAGATAAGTGTAATGAGGATAGTTCGCCCTACTCGACCCTTGAAACCAAAGTAAAGAAAGCCACAAACACTAGTTTCGGCACAGTTAGTTAGTGGCGATTGCTTAACGTCGTGTCGACAGCAACGGCCATAATCACGACGAGAATTGGTCAAATCTTATTCTGTCATATTATTATCAGGCCGTCGCTTTAACAGAGAATGTAAAAGTACACAATCAACTATGTGTCTAGAGATACTTTTGAAGTCGAAGGCTCACAATTACAATGTCGGTACAGACTTGTATCCCCCTCCCAAGAGGGCGGGCGCCAGTCATAAGTTAGAACAGACAAGATTCAATTATACGCTGACCCAAACTGACCTTTGCGGTAGTAGATCATGCCTGAGCGGGGTCCGCGCAACGTCTTGTGGGTGGTGGTGGTGACGATGTCGCTGTGCTCAAAAGGCCCAGGCACTACTCCAGCTGCGATGAGCCCAGAGATATGCGCCATGTCTGACATAAGGTAGGCACCGCTCTCCGTAGCAATCTCTCTGAAGCGAGCGTAGTCCAGATTACGCGAGTAACAGCTTGTACCTGCGAAGTGAACAAACTTCCCTGGTTTAAAACAAGCTCATAGAAGGACACAAGTCAGGGTTCCCAATAAAGAAGTTTTCTTTTGTATTTAAAAAAGAAAAGTAGTACATGTCAACATTTCACTACACACCCAGATGGGGTGGCCAAATGAGTTGAGTGTCCGCATCCCATTTTGGGAGGTCATGGGATTCAAACCCCTGGGTTTGAAATGTGGTCGAGTCAAACCAATAAACTTAAAAATGTACACGTGTCGCTCCCTCGCCTGGTGTACTATCATGGGGGTGATGAAAATGGGAAATATTATTCCTAGCACAGGATTCGAACCCACTCGTCTTGCTATTCCAGGACTAGTGTGCTAACTATTACACTACCTAGGCACCCTAATGCAATCAGGCTATCCACACCTACCTCTCTCAGTCTCTATGTGGCTCCTTGCCAGAAGCCAGTGCAGTTTACGACAGAGCAAACAAACAAACAAAAATCGCCGAAAATTGTTGTAAGTCATTGGTTTGAGTCGATCGGGAATCAAACTACTGACCTTCCCCACGGGAACCTCTCTAACTGACCACCTCCACAGATCGACCACTCCCCTATATCTATCACTTTATTTGGGTCCCAAACAATCGCCCATACAATACTGTAGTGGTCTGCACTGACCTCTCAGGCAAGGAGCCGCATAGACAGGTAGGCGTGGGTAGTGTGTTGATATCAGGGAGCCTAGGTGGTGTAATGGTTAACACACTTGCCCGGAATGCAAAGAGATGTGGGTTCGACTCTTCGAGTCCCGCTCTAGGTGCAATATTTCCCATTTTCATCACCCCAACGACAATACCATTGTAGCGATGATAAAAAAAAACCTCCCTAAACGGACCATATAAAGTCTGTCCCATGATCGGTCGATTTACAGAGGCTTTACTGTACTTTTATTTCTACTCCTAAATATAAAAAACAGACATGTAGGCCGTAATGGGTACCTACTGTTTTTAAGTCAAGTACCCTCGTTCAAGTATAATCCATTGTTTATATCCCCCCCCCCCCCCATATACAAATAGTACCATGGTTCCATCAAGCAGGTCTGCTGAGATAAGTCTTTCACCGTACAGAGATTCAAGTACTCATTTATCTCAATGCCATTATTTCAGTTTAAAACTGCATAATCCAATGTTGGTTGGTTGTTGCAGTTTTACGTCCTGCCAACACCTAAAGTCATATCAGGATGAGTACCGACTTGTGAAAGTGTGCACTCATGTCGACATCATGATTATAGTGCTGCCTTACTGGGAGATGGCAGGCCAATATCCCTCTCAGTCACATTATCCGGATACTGAGCTAACCAGGGACTTCCCTATCCTATTAATGCTGATCGCCAGGCTAGGAAGTGATAAGTATCAATTTTATAAGTCATTAGTTTGACTCGACCGGGAACCAAACTCCCAATCTCCCACATGCGAGGCCCGCGCTCTACCAATTCGGCCACCACACCCGGTCCATAATCTAATGAAAACATCAAATTTTCTAAAACTGACAAATTACTCATCTAGATTTGATCCTACATATCCAACTTAAAGCCCCAGCCACAATACGGCTTGCGACCACTTTGGACCAAAGAATCCAGTGACCAACGGCCTCCTTGCAACCAAATAATGGTAGCCGACCTTGCAACCATTTTGGTTGCTAGGTTTTTAAAAAAAAGTTCAGTAGCTGCAACCTCCATGTGATCAAAATGGTCGCAAGGAGGTCGGCGACCACTGAGAACCATTTTGAGATCAACCTTTTGTCGCAAGCAGTGGTGTGACTGGGGTATAAGATACTGATGCACCCATCCCATTTATTGCAATTTAGCGCCTCTGTTTGCTAGGCTCAAAAACAGGTTAACAAATTGCGTGTCCATCAAACTAAATCAAAGTAGGTTATAACGACCAACCCACCATATTTATCCAAAATATGTGGCAGACTGAAAACTATCGGATTATGTACCTTTAAGAACCAACTGAAACCATTACGCCAATAGCCCTTTTGCGAGTAAGCAGCTACCTACATTAATCCTTCCTACTGTCAACAATGGGCGCACTCGTAGCGACTTTATAGTGTCGCCACATTAGAACACCATAACCTGATATCCCACTCAGTCACATTATCCAGACATGGAGCCAACCATTCATTGCCCTATCCTTTAAAGTTGCATAGTCCGATGGATTTGAGTTTTGGTAATTTATTCTGAGATAAATATATTAATTTGATGTTATAATCTACTTTATTTTAGTTTGAAGTAACTTATTTTAAATGGCTAAGTTTTGAGATATTTAAAATTCAAGCACGTAGAATTAGTTTGGCAAGCTCGTCAAAACTGCCACCACAGGCTTCAGCAGTAACCGGTTCTATTAAAATGTCTCAGTATTCCCTTCTATGTGGCAACAAATGCTTAATAAGGCTTTTTTAAATTTCTATTTCGCCCTCCCTCTTCCAACCTCCTCTACTCTCGACTCTGCATCCTCCCCCTTCCCAGTTCCTTCCATATCACCCTTCAAATCCTTCTCCGTTGCTTCCCCCACCTGCCCTGTCCATTCCCCCCATCTTTCTATGTAAAGCTAAGATTCCATATATGCGGTACGCGGCAGAGATATCGATGCGATTTTCGATCTTTCTTTCTACAAATTTGTGAGGGAATGTCAGTTACTGTTGTTTCCAATGGTAAATGGTGCAGCATTCGGACCGATCGGTCCTCATAGTGAGCCACTTAGCGCATTCGCATATATGGAATCTTAGCTTTAGACATGTAGTCAAATCTATATAATTATTTTTGTTGTTGAAAATTTGATGCTTCATCGGAGTATGCAGCTTTAACGTAGAACACTAGGATATATAGCACAAGCATTACTGTTTAGAAGTCTGTTTTGACTCGAGGACGGCCCCATGATTGCACGACCTTCCCCATGGAGTTTTTGTGTGTGACAGTGTATTTATCCTGACAGGGATGAGTGGTCTCCGGAGAAGAAAAAAAGCAGAAATGTCAGGGAATCGCGAAAAATCGGTTTTCATACATATTGGTATATGCTGATAGTGCTGCGGCGTTTGAACAAAGTATTAGTAGGGGCATACAGGAAAAATCATGGAAATGCGCGAAATCGCGGAGATCTTTCATCCCTGTAGTACAAAACGGTTAAGTCTTCCCCCATGCTATCACATCTGCCAATTTGAATTTCCACCGCTGTGTACAACTTAGTGTCATCAAAGCCCAGTTGCTCTCATACCATGTCTATGTGGTGTGAGAGATTAAAAATCCCTTGGGTCGGTAAAAGTGTAGGCTTGGGATTTCTATCGACCAACTGTCTAATGGTGAAAACAAGTCTATTCAGACTTATCCATGATAGGCAAGATAAATATTCAAGAAAAAAAGTCTACCTCACCGCTAGACAGTAATAGTTCCCCTTGTTTTGTCACTTTCAGTTGATGTGTAGTAATCTATTCCATGCATTCTGTATGCACTGTAAGCTACAAACCACAACAATAGTTCTTGCCACTGTTATCCAGTGGCGTTTGACTGCAAATTGTTATAAGAAAAGACACTATATTCGAACCCCCTCCCCAACTTCTACTTGTCAGCTGTAAATGAAAGCTACATAATCTGATGGTTTTGAGTTTTTTCTTTACAAAAAAAAAAAGAAGAAAAGATTAGGTTGATCTCTATCATTATTTTGAAGTAACTTTCATTCAAAATGGTTAACTTTGTGGAGATATTTGAAGTGAAAACATGCCAAATTAAATTTGCCACACATGTCGCAATGCTAGCCATGCATAAGTTTCAACAGTGACAGGTTCTATTAAATTGACATACCATTCCTTCTATGCTACAAATAAAATGTTTTGTGTTTTTGTTACACATTGGTTGTTTAAGCAGGGGAAATTTCAATCGTGGACAATTCGTCTTCCTCACTCCACTACGCCTTGCCCTATCCTAATAATGCTGAGTGCCTGGCTAGGAAGCAACAAGTATCAATTTTTAATTCATTGGGTTGACTCGAAAAGGGGGACGGGAGACGGATGCTCTCACTCATTCGGCCATCCCGTCTGGTTAATAAGTGCACAGGTATCTAATTTTTAGGCGCAGAATCAATACGGGCACACACATAAATAACAAAAGTGCAGAATCAAACTGGAAAAATTCCCTTTGCTGGCGCTGGGAATAATCTGTTAGACTTATCAGCAGATAACCATCACCCCCCCGTTGACCTAGGTGTGAACATTATTAAAGCACGGGCCTCGCGTGCGGAAGGTCAGGAGTTTGGTTCCCGGTCGAGTCAAACCAATGACTATAAAATTGATACTTGTCACTTCCTAGCCTGGTGGTCGGGATTAATAGGATAGGACAAGGACTGGTTAGCTCAGTGTCAGGATAATGTGACTGAGTGGGATATCTAGTCATGGTGCTGATGGCCTGATTTCCCAGTAGGGCAGCACTATAAAGTCACCAAGAGTGTGCACTGTCACAAATCGGTACCCATCACGATATGACCTTAGATGTTGCCAGGACATAAAACTCCAACAACCAACTATGAACATTATCAGCCGCCCCTGTAAGGATGACCTTGACCTCTGGGGGTGGGTTGGGGGAAAGGAGCCAACACGACTATAGACCCCTTTCAATGTTTATAAACATTGTGTATGTGCACACAGCTTGGCTGCAGAACGAATGCACACTGCCTTTGAGTTTGCCGGTCTGCGCAGTGTAAAACGTAAATTTTATTCAAAATTACTAGAAATGCAGAACCCTAACCATATAAATTTATTATAATCTGGTTGTTAAATATGTTTTCTATGTGTTCCAAGCGGTTTGTTTCTATGTGGTGTAGTTTTAGAGATATTTAACTTTTTGTGTATGAAGATTGCTCATGGCCATTGACAATGCATTTAGTTTGCCGATACGCACAGTGCAAAATGTCAATTTTATTCATAATTACTAGAAATGCAGAACACTAACCATATAAATTTAATATAATATGGTTGGTAACCATGTTTTCTATATGTGTTCCAAGCGGTTTGTTTCTAGGCGCTGTAGCTTTAGAGATATTTCAATTTTTCTGTATGAAGACTGCTCACAGCCATTGCCAATGCATTGAGTTTGCTGGTACGCGCAGTGCAAAACGTCAGTTTTATTCAAAATTAATAGAAATGCAGAACGCTAAATTTAATATAATCGATTTGTTAAATATGTTTTCTATATGTGTTCCAAGCGGTTTGTTTCTATGTGGTGTAGTTTGAGTTTGATTGATTGGTGGTTGCATTGAGTATGCCGATACGCGCAGTGCAAAACATCAATTTTATTACTACAAATTTAATATAATCTGTTTCTTAAATATGTTTTCTATATGTGTTCCAAGCAGTTTTTTTCTAGGTGGTGTGGTTCTAGAGATATTTCACTTGTTCTCTATGACGATAGCTCATAGCCATTGAGTTTGCAGTGTGACAGTGTGTCATCCACAGATAATACCGAGATAAGAGCAGATAGCGGCATATCGGGTCTGCTCTGGGCAGCGTTCAAAAGTGATGGAAAGATACGCAACATTTACTGATTACCTGCATGCTGGGTGATCTTTGTTATCAGCTCTTGTACCCAAGTACTAATAACCGTGATGGAATATCACTGAATAACCCTCCCTCCCCACCAGAAATCGTAAGCAATTATCACTTTAAGTATTTAAAACTGCTTAACTAACCCAATGAAAGCATACACTTTTCGAAACAAAAAGCTCACCTAGATTTGATAAATGAGACTGTCTCAAAAGGTGCTAAGCAATATGGGACAAAACTTTGTCCATTGTAATGATCAACATACTATCTGCTTATGCATTTGCTCAGGATAAACTGATTTGTTTTATACATTGTGTTTCACAATGCCAATAGAATACATATTGATTTGAAGCAAATGTCCTTGTGTTTTCAGTGTAACCGTTTCTGTGCTGTTTTCTGTCAATCGTTATAATGGACAACAAAAAAAGAAGAATAAAAAGAGTTATCACCTTTTGAGACAGGCTCAAATGTCCAATATTTAGATACTTTTGCACTCATTAAGCATTTATTGCAGTTAGGTGCTTTTGTGATAGCCCCCCTCCCCCCACCCCTCAGAACCCCAGGCGAAAATTCGCAAATCACACGCAATTATTAATTTGTTTTTAAATAGGTATTTGGTTAGTTGTTGGGCTTTTACATCCTGGCAACATCCAAGGTCATATCAGGATGGGTACCGACTTGTGCAGTGCACACAAGCGTGACATAGCAAACTTTATAATGCTGCCCCACTGGGAGAACAGGCTGCTGGTACCATGACCTGATATCCCATTCAGTCAGATTATCCCGACACTGAGCCAACCAGTCCTTGCCATATATCCAGGCTAGGAAGCAACAAATATCAATTTTAAACGTGATTGGTTTGATTCGACCAGGGTTCGAACCCCACAAACTACCAAAATGGGAGACGGATGCTCAACTCATTCCGCCATCCCATCTGGTGGGTGATCTTTGTTATCAGCTCTAGTAACCACGTTGTAATAACCGCGATGGAATCTCTATTGAATAACTCCACCCGCCCCTCCACCACCACCTTCACCCCCTCTAGCCTCACGAGGAAATTCGATGATTGTTTGTTGGGATTTCACCTCCAACAACATCTATGGTCATTTCAGGACAGGTGCCGACTTGTTGAAAAGTCGTCGTCTGTGTAGTTGTGTAGGCAGTAAAGAGTCACCAGCAACTATTTAATACACAGGGATGAAAGTGGTCTCCAGGGAAAAAAGCGGAAATGCTGATATTCTCCCATAAGCTTAGCATTGTCAGGGAATCGCTGAAAATTCCCGGAAGTCGGGTTTCATACATATTGGTATACGCTGATAGTGCTGCAGCGTTTGAAGCATGTATTAGTAGTATACGCTCACCCTGCTGCGGTGTTTGAAGCCATTAGTAGTATACGCTGATGGTGCTGCAGCGTGAAACAACATATTGGTTGGTTGGTGGAGTTTTACATCCTGGCAACATCTAAGGTCATATCAGGACGTATACACTTATAGCTACAGGAAAAGTCCCGGAAATCAGCGAAATCGCGGAGATCTTTCATCCGTGAATACACAATGACTATGACCCACAAGTGAAGAGCCACCAGCAACTACATAAATACATTCATGCACCTGGCCCTATACACCATTTACCCGTATAGACCATTTGTAATCCTGTATAGACTAGTTCACATTCCCCACCAATGTGTTTTATCGGAATATTTTACAACTGCAACTTCATATTGCTGCCCCACTGGGAGATCAAGCCACCGGCACGCTGACACAAAATCCCCCTCAATCACAGTATTCTGATACAGAGCTAACCAGTCCATGGCATATCATAGTAATGCCAAGCACCAGTAGTAACGACAAGTACCTTTTTTCCTCCTCTTTTTTTTTTTGTAAGTCATTGGTTTGATACGCCCGCCTCCAAATCTTCCGCACAGGAAGCCTGCACTCAATTATTAATTAATGTTTAAAAGTATTTAAAACTGCATAATTATTCCAATGAAAGCATAAACTTTTCTAAATCAAAAGCGTACCTAGATTTGATATTTAGATACTTTTGCACTCATTAAACATTCTTAACACAGAAGCAACAATAATTATTTTAGTTGCTACCAAAAAAAAGAGTAAAGAATTCATTAAACATTTATTGTAGTTTGGCGTGTCTGTGCTATGTCTCTCACCTCCCACCAGCCCTATTCGAGAACTCACACGCAATTATTAATTTTTAAGTCGCAACGAGTGTGCACTGTCAAGTCGGTACTGGATCTGATATAACCTTAGATGTTGCTAGGACATAACCTCCAGCCCCCCAGAAAAACAACAAAGCATCACGAACAGTTGAGGGTTATTAAGGTTAAATGACCCTAATACTCATTGTGACATCCTGATTAGAGACCACAGCCGTTATTATAATATTAGATCCTAAACAACTGAGAGAAAATAGGTTGCTTTAGTTGGTTTGTGTTTGTCATAGCAACAGCTAAGGTCATATCAGGATAAGTACCGACTTGTGACAGTGCACTCATGGCGACTTTTAGATAAAAGATTCACCCGTTGTAGTACACGGATGAAGACCAGCCTTATGTAAATACGGGCGAAAATACCGTCAGTATGGAAGTGAGGCTCCAGTATGGAAGTGAGGCTCCAGTATGTTGCTCCAGTATGAAATGGATACTTCTAAGGCACAGAGTTGGTGAAATGGGAGAGAATGCAAAAAGACAAGATGGCGGCCGCAGAACGCCGTCGATTTCACTTTTAAATCTTATTAAACTATATATTATATTATATTTTTCAACTCAAAGGTAGCGGGTAAATAATAAAACATATGTAAAGAATAATTGTTGCTTCTTAGCTTGTTAAATTAGGCTCCCAATTCTTTGACCCGTTTTTTCACCACCTTTTACATAAGGCTGGTTTGCACCCCTACTGCAGCAGTACGGGGTGAATCTTGTACCTAGGCGACTTTATGATTATAGTGCTGCCCTACTGGGAGACGGAGCAGCTCACACCATCATATCCATGAAATATCCCTCTCAGTCACATTACCCGGATACTGAGAAACCAGTCCTTGTTTTCTTCTCGCAATGCTGAGTGCCAGGCTAGGTAGCGAAAAGCGGGTTGTGTCAAGATATGCAAACTATAACTTGTCATATTCGATCCATGACACTTGTGAATGAATCAATAAAGTGGCATCGGCCCTTTAGTTCAAGGTTGGTAGTCAGATAAATTTGTCCCAGAAATACCAATAAGCATTGAATGTGAATACAAACCAGCGATGATCATCTTCGGCTTGAAGAGGCGTGCGTTGGCTGCCAACTGGTCATAGTCAATTAAGCCGGTCTCTGGATTCAAGTGATACGGCTTCGATTCGAAGAAGATGGAGGTTGCGGAGATCTTCTTGGTGGGAGTCATGAAACCATGCGAGAGGTGCCCACCGTCCGGCAGGTACAGCCCCATGATCAACCCGTTGGGCTCAACAAGAGCAGTATAGACAGCGAAGTTCGCTGGTGAGCCGGACAGCGGCTGTACGTTAACGCCCCACTCTTCCGGAGAGAGACCAAACGCCTCCAAGGCGCGTTTCTGCGTCAACCGCTCCATCTGGTCAATGAACTCATTACCACCATAGTACCTGTAAGAAGTTACATGACAAGCCTTCACTATGGAGTCAATTAAAAAACTAGAGGAATTTGCATAAATAGTAGAATCATTCTCTGAAACTGGGCACGACATATTTGGTTTCCACGTTACGGTGGTAATAATTTAATTCCTTCTCTTTTGTCAAATAATTATTGTTGCCTTTGTATGTTAGCAATACTACATATAGTTAATCTATCCCACAAAATGCATCAAAAGTATACTCATACGATTTTGTCCAAAAGTACAAATTTACACATGGAGACCATGCATTTACCCTAACTTTTTTTTGGTAAAAATGATTGACTAAAGCCGATGTCCAGCTTTTCAATATGCATACCACAATTAATTTGGCATGCTTCTGGTTACCAAAAAGAGAGAAAAAAAGAATTCTTCTAACCTCTCCCCATGTTTTTTTGTGGTTAAAAAAAAAATATATACAAAGAGAAAAGTTTACCCATTAAATAAAATCTAAGTTTTCTCAAACTAAATTAAAGTAGATTATGATTAATCTAACACATTAATGTTGTTATATTGAATATGGCAGAAGCCTAAAACCATCGGATTATGTAATTGATGTGGCTAGGACAGGGCTACCTCTTTATAAGAATTGACCTCAGAATTAGCAACCTTGTGTAAAATATTCCACTATTGCGGGTGTAGGGGCAGGGTACGACCATAAGGACTGCCCGGGGCACCTAGTTTACTCAGTCAGGCAGGTGAACTTATCTGTGACCTGCCTGAACGGGCAAGTCATTATTTTTCTGATCTGCAGAAGCAGATTTCAGTTTCAATTGGCTGACTTGGGCTTGTGCAAGTAGTTTTGACGCTCGGGCAATTAGAAAATCCAGTCAGTTGTCCAATTGGAAAAGTGGGGAAAAAAAGTTACTGTTTGACCCTGGGAGGCGGGGTTAAAGATTCAGGCAATTGGGTGAGGGTGGGCATACAGTGGTTGTTGATAGGGCACCTGCCCACAGACAGAGTGGGAGTGGGGTGGAGGGAGATCTAATAAGGATATGCTAAAATGCTTGGCATTTGTTCCCACACTCACCGAGCGATTCTCTATTCTTTCGCTAACTCACCGCTGTCCGGCTTGTCCCTCCGAGTACTTGTTGTTCAGACACGAGCCGAGACACTGCAAGACTGATTTGCTGGCGAAGTTCTCAGACGCAATCAACTCGAGTCCACACACCTGTCTCTTCTTCTCCGCCTTGACGATGGCGGCCATCTCTGGGTCATCGATGCTGATGTCATCCTGCAGGGTGTAGCGCTTAGACCCGGTGATGTCCCCAGAGCCATTGCAGTCATCCGCTTTAACGTCAGTCATTCTGGTGGTCGGTGTTGCGAG
The DNA here is from genome assembly GCA_030323885.1 of Branchipolynoe longqiensis. Taxonomy (NCBI): domain Eukaryota; kingdom Metazoa; phylum Annelida; class Polychaeta; order Phyllodocida; family Polynoidae; genus Branchipolynoe; species Branchipolynoe longqiensis. The sequence continues at coordinate 83,190,607 of CM059192.1, forward strand.
TGCAGTTAGTTAATGGCGCTGCAAAATTCCATTCAGAAAACAAATATAGAAAGCGATGATCTTCAAGGAAGTTTGAAATGTATGCACCAGTTACAAGTCAAAAGTCAGTTAAATTGAAGACTCTTTAGTTACAAATATTACTATGAAGCTACTTAGCGCAAAGCTCCGAAGACAGAATATTAAGCTTGGTTGGTTGTTGGAGTTTTACATCCTGGCAACAATTAAGGTCATATCGGGACGGGTACCAACTTGTGACAGTATGCACTAATGTCGAATTTATAGTGCTTCCCCACTGGGAAATCAGGTCGCCAACACCTTTTCACATTATTATTATCATCTCATTAGAAAGTGTTTGAATAATTGATTTAACAATTGACATTTTAAAATGTACAATCGAAATTCGTTAGCAGAACACCTCTCATATAGAGTAAAACCTATCTATACCGACCCCTCCATAGATTGACCACTCCCCTATATCGATCGCTTTATTTGGGTCCCAACAATATCATTGTAAGAATATTCTAACTCTAAACCGACCACCTCCCTAAATGGACCACTTAAAATCGGTCCCAAAGTCGGTCGGCTTAGAGAAGTTTTACTTTAGTTCCATATTTTCTTCTTTAAAAAAGGATTTGGTCAAAGTTCTATTTTTAATTCAATATTAACACATATTCATAGATATTAAATCTTAAAACTTAATTATCTCAAAAACGATAATAGATACTTCCTGTTATTGGATTTAGGTTTGTAATCACAACGGTTATAAGGCATCATCAGAGGGCTTCGGAGTTAAATCGGATAGTCAAAGCAGACCGTTTTGTGTACTGCTTCATAGCCCATCTTTATAATTGGTATTTAAACATGTTTCAATTATATTTTATATATAAGGCCTATAAAACTGTAAGTAGTATCTAGCCTATGACATTCTATTAACTGAGAAGTGTCATTAGGGATGAATGACTAATACCGTAGACACGACTGTCCTTAGTCTTGATTGGGCTGTAGGCCTAAATAATTCCAAGAGAAAAGGTTTGTTTTCAAGATACAATAGTCATTTTCGAACAGCATAATTGTGAATAAGTAAAATTATGGTCGTCATGTCTAAATAAATTAAATAAAAACAATTTGTCTAAACTGAAATATAAACCTAATAAACTTCAAATTACCCGAGTACTCACTGTATCGTCCTTTAATATGATTAAAGTTTGGCATCAGGCATAAATCTAATTTACTAATATTACATAATCTACTCAAATAAAACCAATTTGTCTAAACTAGAATATAAATCTAATAAGTGTGGCACCGGGCAAAAATCTAATCTAGTAATATTACATAATCTAAAATACAATTGATTGAAAGTAGAACATAAATCTAATAAACTTCAAATTACTGTATCATCCTTATTATTAAAGTTTGGCATTTGGCATAAATCTAATATTACATAGGCCTCATCTAAGATAAGTACTGGCTTGGTATACACCCACAACTTCCTTGCTCCCTTCACATGCCATATCAGAGCATTCACTGAACTACTTCTGTGTTTTAATGTAGTTTTGATTTAGCTATATTTTGATTTGTTTTTAATTAAATTTTGAAGTTTTTGACTACTGAAGAATCAAATTTGAAGTTTTTAATCTGCTAAAAAAGAAGGTAAGACATTATTTAAATTAATTGTTAAGGCCATAAACTGGTTTACCAGACATTATTTCATATAAAATAGGTAACTCTGGTCAGCTGCTTTCATCTGTGAATTTCCAGCAGACCTCCAAAAAAGTATTGTGTGAGGTGGGAGAGTGCAACACTCACCACCTCACACGGCTGCACTGCCCCTCCCCCTCCTGTATATAAGGCCAGCTGCCCACTACTATCCTCACTACACTTGCCATTTAATTTGAAGATGCAAATGATTACTAGTTTTGTATTATGAAAAGAAATTAAAAAATGGTAAAACCTTTTTGTTTTTGTAGAAAGAAATCCCCAAATGGCAAATGTGTCGAGTAGCTATAGAAACCATGATAATTTAACAACTGTTTGTATTTCATGAATTGTGATTGCAGCATGTGAAAGAGTACCCCAAAACACCCGTGTGAAGTTGGTTACTTATTCCTTATTTGACATTCAAAATGTGAAGTTAGTTACTTATTCCTTATTCGACATTCAAAGCAAAAAAAGGGGATACATGTCACTGTACCACCCAAGACTGGTTTGAAATATGTCAATGATCTATCTGTGCCCCTGATAAAATATTGCATTGACCCACTGACCCCAGATGAAAAAGAGCAGGGGCACTTAAATCCAAAAAAGTTGTAAAACAAAGCTAGATATATAACACTAAGTATTAATGCTACAGGAAAAGGAGTCCGTGTACCACCCGAGACTGGGTTGAAATATGTCAACCATCTATTTGTGCCCCTGATAAAATATTGCATTGACCCACTGACCCCAGACGAAAAAGAGCAGGGGGACTTAAATCCGAAAAAGTTGTAAAACAAAGCTAGATATATAACACAAAGTATTAATGCTACAGGAAGAGGAGTCCGTGTACCACCCAAGACTGGTTTGAAATATGTCAACCATATATCTGTGCCGCTGATAAAATATTGCATTGACCCACTGACCCCAGACGAAAAAGAGCAGGGGGGCACTTAAATCCAAAAAGGTTGTAAAACAAAGCTAGATATATAACACTAAGTATTAATGCTACAGGAAAAGGAGTCCATGTACCACCCAAGACTGGTTTGAAATATCTCAAGCATCTATCTGTGCCCCTGATAAAATATTGCATTGACCCACTGACCCCAGACGAAAAAGAGCAGGGGCACTTAAATCCGAAAAGGTTGTAAAACAAAGCTAGATATATAACACTAAGTATTAATGCTACAGGAAAAGGAGTCTGTGTACCACCCAAGACTGGTTTGAAATATGTCAACCATATATCTGTGCCCCTGATAAAATATTGCATTGACCCACTGACCCCAGAGGAAAAAGAGCAGGGGCACTTAAATCCAAAAAGGTTGTAAAACAAAGGTAGATATATTTACATTAAGTATTAATGCTACAGGAAAAGGAATCCGTGTACCACCCAAGACTGGTTTGAAATATGTCAACCATCTATTCGTGCCCCTGATAAAATATTGCATTGACCCACTGACCCCAGACGAAAAAGAGCAGGGGCACTTAAATCCGAAAAAGTTCTAAAACAAAGCTAGATATATAACAGTAAGTATTAATGCTACAGGAAAAGGAGTCCGTCTACCACCCAAGACTGGTTTGAAATATCTCAAGCATCTATCTGTGCCCCTGATAAAATATTGCATTGACCCACTGACCCCAGACGAAAAAGTACAGGGGCACTTAAATCCGAAAAAGTTGTAAAACAAAGCCAGATATATAAGACTAAAGGCCCTGTCACATTACGGCGTATGGCGGGAGCGTATGGCGGCGTAGCCGCTTTACGTCATATACGTCGGCATACGCCGTATACGCTACTCATACGCCGTCAGGTGACGGCTTATGTGAAGCGTATGAGGCATACGCCGCCATACGCTTTCATAAATCCGTCCGCCCCCATTTTTTTGTGCATGCTCAAAAAATCTCGACCTACGGGGGCGTATGGGCCATACGCTACTCATACGCCGGCGTTCGCTCCGCATACGCTCCACATACGCTCCGCATACGCTCCTCGTACGCTCAACTTGCTGTCACGGGCGTATGCAGCGGTAGCAGAACCTAGGCGTTCGTAGATTTCATGACGGGGCGTTGAAATGCGTATGCGAAGCGTATCGTACTTTTTTTTATGCGGGCGTATGCCCGACCTATGGTCTCGGTATATAAAGGCGACCCACGCCATTCCTTCAGTCATTCCTGCTCTGCTGCTCATACAGGATGGATGCCCAGGCACTGCAAGCACAGTTCCAGCTTTTCTACAGAGTTGCCCTTTATCACCATGAGCTTACTCTACTCCTCATGGTTCTTCTGGCGTCCCGTATCGAGAGACGAAGGAGGAGGGAGCGGCGGCGACGATCAGTGTGGGTCAGACCCTGGATTGGGAGGCTTGGCTTGTTCGACAAGCTCATGGTCGAGCTCCGCAGCGAGGACACCGCGTCGTTTGTGAACTTCATGCGGCTGCCTCCCCAATTGTTTGACGAGATTGTGGCGCGAGTGGGACCCAGGATCACCAAAAAACGGTCCACATTCAGGGTGCCGCTCGACCCGGCGCTGAAAATAGCACTTACTCTGCGGCTCCATGAAGTTTGGGTGGAGGGTGTCGCACAACACACAGTCGCTGATAGTGCGTGAAGTCTGCAAGGCCATCGTCGACGAGTACATGGCCGAGGTCATGACGTGTCCGACGACTCCAGAAGGGTGGCATGCCATCGCGGACCTCTTTGCAGAGAGGTGGAACTTCCCCCATAACTGTGGCGCTCTGGATGGGAAGCACATCGCCTGCCGGTGCCCTCCAAAGAGTGGGTCGCTCTACTACAACTACAAGGGCTTTTTCTCCGTGGTCCTGTTGGCGCTTGTAGATGCGGATTACAAATTTATCCGGGCAGATATTGGCGGTATGGGCTCCGCGTCCGATGCCCAGATCTACAACGCCTCCGAGCTGAAGGCGTGCACAGAAGGTGGCACCATCGGCTTTCCGAACCCTGAACCGCTCGTCGATGGCCAGAAGGATGTGCCGTATTTTCTGATCGGTGACGACGCCTTTGCCCTGCGGCCGACCATGATGAAGCCGTACGGCAAGAGGGGCTTGACCAATGATGAGCGACTCTTCAACTACCGGCTTTCCCGAGCTAGGAGAGTGGTGGAGAATGCCTTTAGCATTCTAGCCAACCGCTTCCAAGTGCTCATGACGACTATGCAGCACCACCCCTCCAATGTGAAGCTCATCGTCAAGGCATGCATGGTTCTGCACAACCTCATGAGGACACGCTACCCAGCGCTACAGAACATGCAGCTGGATCGTCCCGAGACAGCCAACAACAACTTTGTGCCTGGAGGTAGGCGAGAGGGCCACAACCTTCGTGACATTAATGTTGAACCTGTTAACCCCAACACCGCGTCCAAGCTAGGAAAGGAACAGCGCAATCTAATTAAAGACTGGGTCGTCTCACCTGCCGGAGCACTGTCATGGCAAGACAGGATGATCTGACAAAACATTTTATAAGTCTGTATGCGCTGTGTCTGTCTACTGTTTTTGCAAACATGTCTGTGATGTTGTGACATCTCTCCTGTTATATGAGATGCTAATGTTTATATGTCTAGTATAAAATAAACGATATCATTTTATAGATATGAAAACACAATTTTACATGTCTGTTACGTTCTTTCGCTCCTTAATTTTAAGTCATCTAGTTAATGTAATTGTAGTGAATCTCCTCTCTTTTTACATACATACTAAGAACACAGGAAAAAATAGAGTTTTAATTTTAATGTTAATTGTACTTTAAAATATAACAATTAAATGATGGCATGCCTTTACTGAACACGGACACAAAAATTAAAATTGACAGTATATTTATTTATTTTAGCATCTTGACATATAAATGTACAAACAATATATAAACATATATACATACAAATGTACAAAGATAAATAAAAACTTAAGACTACATATATACACATATTTACAATCACTTCTCTCCTTTGCCATTAGAAGTGGCATCAGCTGGCGACTGTGTGGCTGACGAGGGGAATAAGTCCAAATTTGCGCCCAACATGCCAGATATGCCGGACAGCCCCGACAAGTTCAATAGTCCTTCTGGGCTGGCCGACTCAGACAAGTTCACTGGGGTGGGGTCGACGTGTGTCGGAGTCACAATGTATGCAGCAGCGCAAGTCCCCGGCCATGCCGCACCCACAGTGGGCGGAGCACCCGCGCGCACCACGACTCCGGGAGAGCCCCTCGTGTGCCCCGCCATCCCTAATGTCCGTAGTTGTCCAGCAGTGTGTGACGGCCGTACCACCAGCGGAGCTGCGGGCGCCTCGTGACCTACGGAGGTTGGAGGTAGAGGCTGAGCCGGAAGACTTGGCAGAGGCGGCTGTGGCTGTGGCTGATGAGGAATCTGCGGCTGCCCCATATAGTGCTGCACATACTCGTGTGTCTGTGAAGCCCATGGTGATGCCGGTGGTGGCTGGTGAGTCCACTGGTGGGGTTGAGGCTGGTATGCCTCACTTGCAGACACACGAGCAGGTCCAGGAGCAGGAGCAGGAGCAGGTGCAGGAGCAGGAGCAGCCACACAAACCACTGGGGCCACGAAGGTTTCTTCCTCCTCCTCCAGATGGTGCGACGCCATGCGGTTGAGTGCACCGCAAACCGACACAAACCGCTCCTCCGGCATCGTGAGGATCATGTCCCGCATATAGTTGGCGAATGCCACTCGCTTCGTCACCGCCGTTGGATGTGGAGGTGGAGGAGGAGGCGGCTGCATTACCTTGAGGATGTCGGCAGACTCATCGAACCTCTTGTGGATGGCAGCGAGGAGGTTGTTGTCGACTGGGGCAGATCGCTTCCCTCTCCCCTTTCCCCGCTCTTGGGATGTAGCGGGGGGAGTGGGTGGAAGATCCTCGTCCATCGCCACCTCCACATCGGTCGGGACAATCTCCTCCAAGCTGAGATCAAGCTGCGGAGCCGCGACAGGACTGGCCAACTGCAAAACAAAAGTAACATGAATGCAAATCGATATTTCGACAAAAGACATGACAAGTCAACAGTAAATCAAAATTATATAAAGCAAAAATAATTAACGTTAAATGCAGACATGGATTTATAACGATTATATCATGACACATCTATTGTCAATAACATTAACAAATTACTAGAATATTAGATGTTGCTAGGACATAAAACAACAACAAACAAACAAACAAACATAAATACAACAAAAGCATAACATAACAAACTAGAATACGATACTAATGGCCGCACTTGTCAGAACGAAAAAAGATTATGTACTTACACTCCTGCAGGGCTCCGGTCGGTGACGGACAACGGACCGCAGGAACCCGAACTTGCGCAGGATCCACTGCTCCCGCTCAGTCAGGTCAGCGGCTCCGTCCCCGCTCTTTTTTTTGTGGAGCCGCGTGTTGGTGTCCCTGAGCGACTTGAACCACTTCTGGAGATGGACTGTTGTGGTCCCCAGAAGTGTCGCCTGGTCCTCCCACATCTTGGCCTTTCTGTCTGAGCGGCGGTAATCCGTGAGCTTCATGTTCCAAATGATGGGGTTCTCCTGGAGGAAGTCCAACATTTGAGCCTCCTTGAAGACCGACAGAGAACAGTCGCTCTTCTTGGCCCTCCGTCTCTTTGACGTGCCGATGGCAGAGGTGCTGGTGGAGGCGGTGGAGGCGGCGGAGGCAGCGGACGACGCCCGTGAGCTGCCCGCAGAGGCAGGAGATGGCGAGCTGGAGCGGGGACGCCAGCGTTGCGTCGTCGACCTCTCCACTTCCATCTCCAGCTCCTCCAGTGGAGAGTAGTGTTCTGGAGAGTAGTGTTGTGGAGAGTGGTGTTCTGGAGAGTGGTGTGGAGAGTGGTGAGGTGGCGAGGCAGGTGAGGAGGCTGGTGATGGAGAGCATTGTAACAAAGTCTGCCTCTTTCTGCCTCTCCCACGGCCTAGTCCTCCTCCTGTAGTAACAGCAGCTCTGGAGGCTGGTTTAGTAGCAGTAGTACTGGTAGTAGTAGTAGTAGTAGCAGAAGCAGCAGCAGCAGTGGTGTTCCTCTTAGCAGGCATGGTGGCAGAGTGAGGGGAGCCTGTTGCTCCAGGCTTTATATACCCAGGAGTCACCAAGCGGCGGACCGCGGAGAGATACCATAGGTCGCGCATAGGTTTCGCATACGCTCCTAAAATATTCATACGCTCCTCATGCCAATCAAAACAGTCAAAAAATGTTGCAGCACGCTCCCATACGCTCCTCATAGGTCCCCCATACGCTCAAACCCACCCGAAGGTTCACCGAAGGTCATCATAGGCCGGCACCAGCACGGCGTACGTAGGTTTTCAATACGCTCCCGCCATACGCCGTAATGTGACAGGGCCTTAAGTATTAATGCTACAGGAAAAGGAGTCCGTGTACCACCCAAGACTGGTTTGAAATATGTCAACCATCTATTTGTGCCCCTGATAAAATATTGCATTGACCCAGTGACCCCAGACGAAAAAGAGCAGCGGCACTTAAATCCGAAAAAGTTGTAAAACAAAGCTAGATATATAACAGTAAGTATTAATGCTACAGGAAAAGGAGTCCGTGTACCACCCAAGACTGGTTTGAAATATGTCAACCATCTATCTGTGCCCCTGATAAAATATTGCATTGACCCACTGACCCCAGACGAAAAAGAGCAGGGGCACTTAAATCCGAAAAAGTTGTAAAACAAAGCTAGATATATAACACTAAGTATTAATGCTACAGGAAAAGGAGTCCGTGTACCACCCAAGACTGGTTTGAAATATGTCAAGCATCTATCTGTGCCCCTGATAAAATATTGCATTGACCCACTGACCCCAGACGAAAAAGAGCAGGGGCACTTAAATCCGAAAAAGTTGTAAAACAAAGCTAGATATATAACAATAAGTATTAATGCTACAGGAAAAGGAGTCCGTGTACCACCCAAGACTGGTTTGAAATATGTCAACCATCTATCTGTGCCCCTGATAAAATTTGCATTGACCCACTGACCCCAGAGGAAAAAGAGCAGGGGCACTTAAATCCGAAAACTTGTAAAACAAAGCTAGATATATAACACATAGTATTGATGCTACAGGAAAAGGAGTCCGTGTACCACCCAAGATTTTCGGATTTAAGTGCCCCTGCTCTTTTTCCTCTGGGGTCAGTGGGTCAATGCATATTTTATCAGGGGCACAGATAGACGGTTGACATATTTCAAACCAGTCTTGGGTGGTACACAGACTCCTTTTCCTGCAGCATTAATAGTTATTGTTATATATCTAGCTTTGTTTTACAACTCTTTCGGATTTAAGTGCCCCTGTACTTTTTCGTCTGGGGTCAGTGGGTCAATGCAATATTTTATCAGGGGCACAAATAGATGCTTGAGATATTTCAAACCAGTCTTGGGTGGTACACGGACTCCTTTTCCTGTAGCATTAATACTTACTGTTATATATCTAGCTTTGTTTTAGAACTTTTTCGGATTTAAGTGCCCCTACTCTTTTTCGTCTGGGGTCAGTGGGTCAATGCAATATTTTATCAGGGGCACGAATAGATGGTTGACATATTTCAAACCAGTCTTGGGTGGTACACGGACTCCTTTTCCTGTAGCATTAATAGTTATTGTTATATATCTAGCTTTGTTTTACAACTTTTTCGGATTTAAGTGCCCCTGCTCTTTTTCGTCTGGGGTCAGTGGATCAATGCAATATTTTATCAGGGGCACAGATAGATGCTTGAGATATTTCAAACCAGTCTTGGGTGGTACACGGACTCCTTTTCCTGTAGCATTAATACTTAGTGTTATATATCTAGCTTTGTTTTACAACTTTTTCGGATTTAAGTGCCCCTGCTCTTTTTCGTCTGGGGTCAGTGGGTCAATGCAATATTTTATCAGGGGCACAGATAGATTGTTGACATATTTCAAACCAGTCTTGGGTGGTACACGGACTCCTTTTCCTGTAGCATTAATACTTAGTGTTATATATCTAGCTTTGTTTTACAACTTTTTCGGATTTAAGTGCCGCTGCTCTTTTTCGTCTGGGGTCAGTGGGTCAATGCAATATTTTATCAGGGGCACAAATAGATGGTTGACATATTTCAAACCAGTCTTGGGTGGTACACGGACTCTTTTTCATGTAGCATTAATACTTAGTGTTATATATCTAGCTTTGTTTTACACTTTTTCAGATTTAAGTGCCCCGGCTCTTTTTCGTCTGGGGTCAGTGGGTCAATGC
>CM059192.1:83201008-83246102 GCA_030323885.1 Branchipolynoe longqiensis
TTCATGTACTTACATGCAGTATCAGTAGTTATTTTGCATGTATGTTAATAGGGGTATTATATATATTCTTTACTGGTAATCGATTTAGTATGCATTGAGACAGCTTATCTTTAGTTTTTTACAGAAATTTTTCAAAGTTTGAAGGTTTCTAATCTCTACTGGTATTGAGTTCCAGATATTGGTTCCTTGGTTTTCAGTTGTTATTTTGCCATATTTGTTTCTAGTGTGTTTGTGATGTATGTTATTTATCTGTCGTGTGTTATGGGAATGGACCTGATTGTTTTCTTTGAAGAGATTATCAAATATTTCAGGGAGGAGGCCATTCTTTTGCTTGTAAACAAATTTTGCAATGTATATTTTATAAATGTCAGTTACCATAAGTAAGTCCAGGTCTTTATGAAGTGATTTAGTTGGGGTGAGATAGTCTTTGCTATACAGTATTTTCAAGGCTCTGTTTTGTTGTGTCTGTATCTTTTTTAGGGTTGATGCATTAGCGACCTCCAAACATACACATCTATACCCATACTGGACTACTTTGGTTAAGTTTGATATGAGAATCAAAAATCTAAAAGAATGCTTTGTTATTAAAATGTGATGCTTCATCCGGACCACTACGCACCTTTAAACAATAGATTCATGCAAATTTAGACAAGAAGACTCCAAAAACAGTCCCGACAAATCTTCAGCCCAGTCTTGATAGAAGAACGTCTTTGTTAGTTGTTTTTAGTTTGTGACCCATAAATATATTTACACGTTGCAGAATAAGATACCACAAACAAACACAGTTTAATAAATGCACGGTACATCCGCCATCATAATTCATGTAATCTTCACATCATCAGGCGATAACAAATTTGATATCCGCATTTTTATGTAGCGTTCACTTTCCCCAGGTTCATTGTTTTAAGTCGAGGAGGAGCGGGACGTAGCTCAGGTGGTAGAGTGTCCACCTATGACGGTGTCGGTCCTCCGATATATCCTTCAAAATGATCAATTTATAGTTTGGAATATTTTCCTTCCAGTCACTTCCACAACTGGTTCATCAAAGGCTGTAGTATGTACTTTACTTTCTGTATAAAGCATATAAAATACCCCTTGATGCTTAACTCAAAGAGTAACCTATATGGCAGCAGCAATTTTACTCAAAAGAAATACATCAAAACAATAACCTTTAAATCCAATATACCCCTTTCAATGTTTTTGAACATGTGTATCCGCACGAAGATTGCTCAGAAGCAATTCACAATGCATTTAGTTTGCCGATACGTGCAGTTCAAAATGTCAATTCTATTCAAAATTAATAGAAATGCAGAACCCTAAAATTATAAATTTAATATAATCTTATCGTTGAATATGTTTTCTGTATGTGTGCCAATCGGTTTGTGTCTACGTGGTGTGGTTTAAAAAATATATTTCACCTTTTCTCTATGAAGATTGCTCATAGCCATTGAGTTTGCAGTGCGACAGTGTGTCGTCCTGCAGCCAAGCAAGGTGTGCACACCGCACTCAAAAACAAAAACCCAAAAACCAATAAGAAAATCACGCGTCTACTAGCTGATGATAAAAATCAACATCGATCCTAGATCCAACTCGCCATTAAATAAAAAAGCCTATACGTCATGTAGTCCTAACAAACACCAACCCAAACACCCCCCCCCCCACCCCCCCCCCAACCACCCCCCACACCCCCCCCCCCCCCCACCACCACCCCCCCCCCCCCCCCTCATATCTAATGATCCACCCCCGGCCCCCCTGTCCCGGACCCCTTTCAGTGCATTGTTCTTACTCTTACCAGAATTGTCTGAATCAGTCAAAAGTAGCACATTGTAAAAAATTCAGAATGAAATGCATCCATGAGGCCAATGCCAAATGTTCTATTACTGATCATGTACGTGACCAGGCGCATGTATGTATATATATGTAAGGGCTGGTGGTGCCTAAGTGGGATGTAAATAGACATAGTGGTGCTTGTGGGTCTGGGTGTGAGGGCACTCAGGGCCTACCCTTCTGCTGGGATAGTGATCACCACACTCAAAGGTCAAGGTTGGTGGTGGCCATACAGCTTAGTGGTGGTGGGCAGACCACTGGTAGCCATGGGGACCAGGAATGCTGGATTCCTATTGGTAGGGCCAAGAATGCTTGATTTCCATTGGAGGAAAGGGGTGGGGTGATACTCTACAATGAACCCATGTAACCATATAAATAATAAACCAGAGGGTTTGACTCTCTCTTCTTCTTTGCACTTTATACTCTTCCTTTCTCTTTGTCTGTATTGATTTCACTATAGCCTGCCTACACAACCACAGATTCAAGCTTTAGCCATTTTACACCCTGTTGACCTTTGACCTTCTGTGTCCCCCCCATCTCCCCTCCAGCCATTTGCATCCTGTGTCCCCTCCCTTTCCTGCCATTTTCCTGTGCGGTGTGATCTTAATTTAGGTTCGAATTTGTTTCTCCTACCATTTTCCTATGCTAGGTAATCTAATTTAGTTTCGAATCTGTTCTCCGACCATTTTCTATTCGATGTAATCTTAATTTAGTTTCTTTTAATTATTATCTAATTTTGTTTCGAACCTGTTCTCCATCCATTTGCTATGCGACATAATCTAACTTTGTTTCGAATCTGTTCTCCAATCATTTGCTGCCCTAAAAAATCTAACTTTGTTTAAAATCTGTTTTTCAATCGTTTTATATGTCATATAATCTAATTTTGTTTCCAATCTGTTTCTTCAACCATTTCCTATCCTGCACGATCTGTTCTCCAACAACTTGCTATCATATGCTAATTTGTTTTAAATCAGTGCCCCCGCCATTTGTTATGCGATTCAATCTAACGTGGTTTCAAATTTATTCTCCAACCATTTGCAATGCTGTACAGTCTATTTTTGTTTCAAATCTGTTTTCCCAACATTTTCTATGCTAGGTAATCAATTTTTATTTCGAATCTGTTCTCCAACCATTTGCTATGTTAGGTAATCTAACTTTATTTCAAATATGTTCTCCAACCATTTGCTATGCGATATAATCTAATTTTTGTTTCGAATCTGTTCTCCAACCATTTACTATGTTAAGTAATCTAACTTTATTTCGAATCTGTTCTACCATCATTTGCTATGCTATTTTTTTTTTTTTTTGTTCAAGTGTTTTTATTCCTCTGAATAACATGTTGTCAGTGCTAATGCACTGGTCTTCCAGCCCTAATCACAATTGCCTCTACACAGTAAACAAATCTACAACAATATACAAATAGACAATTACAGGAAAATAAGCAAAACATCGTTACATGAATGATAGTTAAAGAACAAGATAAGAAAAATAGAAACACATGCGGGGAGGTAACTAAGTTAGACTAGTATGGTAGGCATTAGTAGGGGTGGGGCACAGCTGGTTATCTTTCTAGTAGTAACATACTCTTTGAAAGGGTGATGGGGGATGTAGGGTGGGCCTTTGTGATTGAACTTACGTTCATGGTAATCTCAGGTGGGGCCTATTGAGTTAGTAAGTACGTTAATATTGATTAATCATGTACCTCAGTAGGATCCAACTACAATCATTTCCAGGCTCATTCCATTGAAGATGGGTTTTTGGTCTAGTTGGCCGCTACTGGTTGGGTTTACAGTGTTTGTTTGGGGGTGGGGGAGCGGGGGGACAGGGAAAGGAACGGCAACACCGACCCAGTGTATCATTGATCTGCTTTGGCCTAGGCTGGTTGATTTAAATGTGCATGGAGGTTTATCTTAAAAGTTTTGTAACAATCACTGTTCCTGACACGTGCTGGTAGTTGGTTCCAGAGTGCTCCCCCCAGAACAACCGGTGACTTTTTCATTTTACTAGTTTTAACATGTGGCAATCTAATTTTGTTTCGAATCTGTACTCCAACCATTTGCTATGTTAAGTAATCTAACTTTATTTCAAATATGTTCTCCAACCATTTGCTGTGCGATATAATCTAATTTTTGTTTCGAATCTGTTCTCCAACCATTTGCTATGTTAGGTAATCTAACTTGATTTCGAATCTGTTCTACAATCATTTGCTATCCTATGCAATCTAATTTTGTTTCCAACCTGTTCTCCTCCAAACATTTGCTATGCTACCTAATCTATTTTTATTTCGAATCTGTTCTGCAACCATTTGTCAAGCTAGGTAATCTAACTTCGTTTCGTTTGTTTGTTGTTGTTTTATGTCCTAGCAAAATCTAAGGTCATATCAGGACAGGTACCGACTGATGACAGTGCGCACTCATGGCGACTTCAATAAAGTTTATTTCAACACCTTCATTACATACAGTTACAATTTCCATGAAACTTAATCACCGTGGATGAAGAAAAGGAGAATGAAAGAAGCACAATGTTTATGGTATACAGTCCCCTTTATAGTGCTTCTCCACTGGGAGACCAGGCCGCCAGTACCATCACCTGATATACCACTCAGTCAAATTATCCTGACACTAAGCCAACCAGTCCTTGCCCTATCCTAATAATGCCGAGCGCCTGGTTAGGAAGTGACTAGTATCAATTTTGTAACTCATTGGTTTGATCCGACCGGGAATTAAACTCCCGACCTTCCCGCACGGGAGGTCTGCGCTCTACCGATTCGGCCACCGCGCCCGGTCTACCACAGTGTGGGTCCTTATCCGAACTCACTACTTCCTGTCTTGACACCAGTTTTCAGTTGCAGAATGATTATTTTTGATCCTTGAAACTACATGGCCCGATGAAAGCATATATTTGATTTTAAAGCCAAAACACCTACCTAAATGAAAGAATATATTTGATATTAAAGCCTATCACATTACGATGCATCACGCAAACATACAGCGACGTATGTGATTTTTTTGCTGCTACGTCGGGATATGTCGTTATGCGTGCGTTAGCCACGAGCTGGTATACGTCAATGTACGTCGACGTTCATCGACATACAGCGGCATGCATCAGGGGGTCGGCGTATGACAACGCATGGGTGCTTACGCTACCCCTACGTCATACGTCGAGATACATTAGACGCGCATTGGAGGAACGTTGTTCTTACGTTGTCCTACATTGACCTTCGTTCCTATTGACGGAGAGCATTCAGTCTGCGCATTGGCAACATAATTCCAACGTATGACGACGTTGTTCTAACATATGCATAACATATGGCTGACACGCGGTTGGTATTTCTCCACCGTGTCTTGACGTATTTGAAGTATAGGGCGCGTGTCCTTCACTCGCTTAACGTATATAACGTTTGGCGGCATTCTGCGAATGTGCTGTGAGCGTTTTGCTTGTGGGTCGGGTCCCCCCGCACGTTAGCATGCATTACTCAGGCGTTACACCAATGTCACTCACGCTGGCGCAATGCCGAAATGTGCTGGACTGTCGTCGTTACACATGCATCGCTCATGCGCTGGAACTATGCTCTCATATGTTGTGCAGCACGTTTAACGGTTGCGAGCGGAACATTGGGAGCATTGGGACATTGGGAGCGCATTATGCCAACACTAGGTAACTAACCACTGCACGCGCAAGAGGCACGTTAGCCACATATTATGCCAAACTTTTTTAGTTTTTTTCTCATGCGTCAACATATGTTACCACTACGTCGGACCGATGCTACGCTTACGTCCACTACGTTGTGCTGATGTCCAACTTTTCCCCCCGCACCGAAAAGTTTGATGCATCTCAACGTCAAAAAGTGATTTTACGCGTTGGCGGCGTGCTTGCGAGATGCATCGTAATGTGACAGGGCCTTAAGTGAAAGCATATATTTTATTTTAAAGCTAGAACACATACCTAAATGAAAGAATATATTTGATTTTAAAACCAAAACACCTACCTAAATTTGATCCCACATAGCCAACTTAGATACTGGTGCTCCTTTTAAATATTTATTGCTGCATAGAAGGGGATTACTAGGTCTGCTTAAGGTTGCATAGTCCGATAGTTTTGAATTTCTGTGTTTTTCTGAGATAAATATACCATGTTAATCGTTATAATTATAATCTACCCTTCTTTTTTATTTTTTTTAGTTTGAACTAGACTAGACGGGGTGACCGAATGAGTTGAGTGTCCGTCCCCTGTTTTGGGACATCGAGGGATCCAAACCCATGAGATCGTGGGTTCGAATCCTGGTCGAGTCAAATCAATGACTTAAAAATTGATACTTGTCGCTCCCTAACCTGGCACTCGACATTACTAGGATAGGGCAAGGGCTGGTTCGCTCAGTGTTAGGATAATGTGACTGAGTGGGATATCAGGTCATGGTGCTGGTGGCCTGATTTCCCAGTGGGGAAGCACTATAAAGTCGCCATGAGTGTGCACTGACACAAGTCGGCACGTGTCATGATATGACCTTAGATGTTGCTAGGACATAAACAACAACAAACAAACAAATATTTTAGTTTGAAGTAACTTTGCCTTAGCACCAGCATTGAACAAGAACCCATTTAATATGATGATTATTTCTTTGAATTCCCATGCAGAAGGTGGAGAACTCGTGCAGTCTGTTCCCGTCCTGATATGACTGTAGATGTTGCCAGGCCGTAAGACCCCCCCCCCCCCTAACAAGCAAACAAACAGAACAACAAAACCCCCCCCACAACGACGGGATGGCCGAATGATTTGAGCGTCCGTCTCCTGTTTTGGGAGATCGGGGGAGCCGAACCTGTGGGTTCAGACCCTGCTCGAATGTAACCAATGACTTATTAAAAATTAATGCTTGTAGCTTCCTAGTCATTATTAGGATAGGGCAAGGACTGGTTGGCTCAGTGTCAGGATAATCTGTCTGAATGGGAAATCAGGTCATGGTGCTGGCGGCCTGGTCTCCCAGTGGGGCAGCACTGTAAAATCACCATGAGTGCACTCGGTACCCATCTTTATATGACCTTAGATGTTGCCAGGACATAAAACAACACCAAAAAAACCTCAAATCTTTTTATTGCAGCCTTCATGCTCTACATCATCGGTTCCCTGGGCATCACGGCTGGAGCTCACCGCCTCTGGGCTCACCGCTCCTATAAGGCTAAGCTGCCTGCCCGCATCCTCCTGGCCATCTTCAACTGTGTCGCTTTCCAGGTGAGCGAGATAATTACGCAACGCAAACACAGCAATATGCGGTATATAGACTACATCACGGTTCCGGCGGCTCGGTGCATTGTGGGATGCATCAGAGCAAAACAAAGCCGCGAGAAGCACATGGCACATGCTAATCACACAGGGTGCAGCTATGAAATGTGCTAGTTTCGCGCATCCCAGGTCTTGTTTGAAACATAGAATACCAACTAAAAAAATGTATATAATAAATTAAGATATTAATCTTTTATCCAGCATTGCATTTACATCAATATAATCAGCACATCTTATGCCATGTGCATTTAGATTTAGACAAATCTAGGCACTCAGACTAGTGTTAGAGCCATAGCCAGAGTCAGTTTTACTTACTTTATTCATGTTTTTATTTATATTCTATGGTTAATGACATATGTAGAAATAGAAAATGAGTAGGGTTAATCAGATATTGGTTATATATTTCTTTGAAACAAGTTTTTGTTGACACATTTGACATTTTAATATTTAGAACAAGAATTACTTCTGGCTAATCAATGGTGATGTAAACGTCAGCCTGTAAAGTGACTGAAATTGTATGTTTCTTAGCTCAAAATGCTTAATTATGGAGAGTTGTGTCTTAAACATATTCATTATATTATTAAATTGCATCCTTCCATCCATGTTTGTGCCAAATTGTTATGTATTTATATTTATTTTGAATAAAATGCCAGTTTTGCCCTACATGTATCGGCAAACTCAATGGCCGTACGCCTTTGCTTTGCTCCCGGCGCCGTTTTCAGCGCATGCGCAGTCGGAACCGTGATGTAGTCTATTGTGTTGCATTTATTATAGATTCCCTGATAGTACAATCTATTTTTCTACATGTTATGTAAGTGAGGCTAGAGATGCACCCGTTTAACTAAATATAAATAGTCTCTTGTAGGGCTGGTGGGGTTGCAATTTTAATGCTAGTACTAGTACTAAGTACTAGTGGTGTCCTCCTTTGGGCTCAGGTCGAAGTAACCCGCCTATGCCTGACTCTTGGGTGGTTCGTAACCCTGACGATTACAGGCTGCAGCTCTCGAGCAATTAGAGAATGGCCTCGATAAATCGGTCCATTCTTCGGATTGAAGATTTAACTCCAGGGGGAGTGGCGGTTGTAGAAGCGGAGGGTACATTACAACAATAATGACACGTCATTGGAGCGGTACCAGATCACTCCGGTCCGATTGTACCTGTGCACTCGCGTCCAGTCGCCGATGGTTCAGGAGGAAGGGATGGGAAAAGGTGGGATCTGCAGGCAAGAACAAAGTGAAAAAGTGAAAAAGGAACAGGTACCCACCCAAGCAAGCAACTCCTTTGATCAGGGGGAGTAGTAAGCCCGGGAAAACAAAAAAGAAACGGTAGTATAGAGGAAAGAGAAATGAGGAGAGTTGAGTCAAAGGGCCGCGTCTCCTTGCCCTATGGTGACCAGTTGGCGAGCCGGAGACACAGACAAAGTAAGAGGTAGAAAGTGAAATGCTAGCCGGCTCCCTCCATTGCAAGTCTTTTCAGACATAATCAAGGAGGAGCGCTGTGCAGCGGGGAGGTGATAGAAGAGGTGTGGATGAGGCCGGGTCCGGACAGCATGTGGCTGGCCACGGTCGTGCAGCGTCTTATATAGATATCTAAAACAAAGTTACAGCGTCTTATATAGATATCTAAAACAAAGCCACACGTCCATTGGTTTTACCAATACACACAGCACAGAGCTCCTATATTTCCTATATTTTAGGGAGATCTCCCACCAAATCGGGAGACTTGGGACATCTTCATAAAGTTTGTTTGTTGTCATCTTACGTCCGAGCAAGATTTAAGATGATATCAGGACGGGAATGGTCTGCATAGAGTTGTGCATAGTGGGTACCTATAAGAATAAACGTGAATAACCAACCAGTAATAGTATGAACACTAACTACAACGGTTATCAAAATCTCAGCCTACATACAGTAGTTTGTTTGTTTGTTTTTGTTTTACGTC
This sequence comes from Branchipolynoe longqiensis, assembly GCA_030323885.1. NCBI lineage: Eukaryota > Metazoa > Annelida > Polychaeta > Phyllodocida > Polynoidae > Branchipolynoe > Branchipolynoe longqiensis. Next base: position 83,210,054 of record CM059192.1, read on the forward strand.
CTAGCAGCATCTAAGGTCATATCAGGACGGGTACTGACTTGTGACAGTGCGCACTCATGGTGACTTTATAGTGCTGTCCCACTGGAAGACCAGGCCACCAGCATCATGACCTGATATCCCACTCAGTCACATTATCCTGACACTGAGTGAACCAGTCCTTGCCCTATCCTAATAATGCCAAGCGCCAGGCTAGGGCGCAACAAGTATCAATTTTTAAGTCATCGGTTTGACTCGACCAGGGTTCGAACCCACGATCTACCAACACGGGAGACGGACGCTCTAACTCATTCGGCCATCCCGTCTGGTCCAGTAGTTTGTAGCAATGCCTCCAAATGGCAGAGGTAAATCTGAGATCACGCGCACCTGTTTTCACAAGTCCATGTATTTATAGCATTATCTGACTAGTCAAGTCTAGTAATAAATTTGAATATTAGATTGCTGATAACAGCCTGGAAGGCTGGGACATCAATAACAACTCAGGCGAAAGATTAGATGAAGAGGTACCCTCTCCGTTATCAGATGGTTGTTATCTGTAGGGGTGTGGGTGGGTGTAAATACAACTTTTCTCTTCCTGAATAGCTATTATTTAGTTGCTCCCTCTTTATTTATTATTATTATTACTACTATTATTGCTATTATTACCATTATTACTATTATCACTAGTATCATGATTACCACTATTAGTATTGCCACTATTATTGTTGTTGGTATTATTATTATTATTTTTAGTATTGTGGCTGATGAAAATGGTGAATATTGCAAATAGAGTAGATTTTTCAAAGCCACGCTTCTTGCCATTCCTGGACTAGCGTTCCAACCATTACACCATCTAGACTCCCTGATACAATCACCATATCCATGCCTGCCTGTCTTTATCGCTCTTTGTCTGAGAGGTCAGTGCACACTACTACATATATTTGAGGCGGACACACAATTGGAGACACAACTTTTGGCTGCACCTTTTTATGTGTCTCAGTTTGATTTATTACATTCGGTGCAACATATCCAAGTCTTAGAACATCCCCTGTGGATAGCGGAACTGGGGAAGTCTGCGACACATCCGCTTGCTTATATGGGAGACGATATGTGCATAATCAGCACATCTTATGCCATGTGCACAGACCACTTTTTTTTTCTTTTTCATTTTATTTCCAAAGACCAAGGCCGTCTTGCTGCTGCAGCAGTCTCCCATATTTATAACTTAAAGTTTCACAGCAGTCTCCCATATTTATAACTTAAAGTTTCACAGCAGTCTCCCATATTTATAACTTAAAGTTTCACAGCAGTCTCCCATATTTATAACTTAAAGTTTCACAGCAGTCTCCCATATTTATAACTTAAAGTTTCACAGCAGTCTCCCATATTTATAACTTAAAGTTTCACAGCAGTCTCCCATATTTATAACTTAAAGTTTCACAGCAGTCTCCCATATTTATAACTTAAAGTTTCATAGTCCGATGGTTTTGAGTTTCTGTCATTTTCTGAGATACATATATTAGGTTGATAGTTATTATCTACCTTACTTTAGTTTGAAGTAACTTTGATTTTAAATGTCTAACTTTGAAGATATTTGAAGTGCAAACAATTATGTTGCCTCGTCAACATATCTAATTCACGACATTCGGGCACAGGACTAATGAGTCAATATTTAAATAATCATTTATTGATTATGTCAATCAAATAAGTAATCAATCAGGTTTAAGATAACAGTGCCGCAGCGGGCGTGCAGGAGGCTGGCTCCGAGAACATGGTGTCATGATAGGAGATAACTGCAGGCGGCTGGCACCTTGCGACATGGAAGGCTGGCTTCCGGTTGGTGTCGTTAATGTGAGTTAATGTTATCGCTAATCCCGTCGCGTGAGTGTCTGGATCAGATAGATAACATGGTGAGAATCGACAATAATGAAACTAAGAAACAAACTGAGCACTTAACCCTTCATCGACGAGGGTTAGGTGGGTGGGGGAAAGTTACTGTTGCTCGTACGGCAGCGCAAAGGGAAGTGAGGGAGAGGGTGAACGAGGTCACGTGCTGAGCCTCTTGCCTCGTTCGTGAATTATAGAAAATTAATTTTGGCAAGCATGCCGAATCTCTGACACCATAGGCTTCTGCGGTAGCAGGTTCTATTAAATTAACTCAGTATTCCCTTCTATGTGGCAACAGATGCTTAACAAGTGTATCAGTAGCTAAGTTAGATATGCAGAATCAAATCTAGATAACAGTTTCGGTTTTGGAAATTTGATGCTTTCATCAGACTATTTTTTTTTGTGGGTCCATTAGTTGTTTAAGCAGGGGAAATTTCAGTCATAGACAACTGGTCTTCCTCATTCCACTGCTGGTCGATAGAAATCCCGAGCCTACACTTTTACCGACCCAAGGGATTTTTAACCTCCCACACCACATAGACATGATATGAGAGCAACTGGCCTTTGATGACGCTGTAAGTTATACACAGCGGTGGAAATCCAAATTGGCAGAGCTGGGGGCACGGGGAATCGAACCGCCGACCCTCAGATTAGGAGTCTGACCTAGAAAAAAGTCAGACACTCTAACCACTCCGCCACAGAGACTATGCAGCTTTAACACAAGCTAGGCACTTGCATTCCCACTAAAAGCTCAATTTCCATGGCGGAACCCTTTACATTCTTTCAAACATTGGAGTGTGAATTTAACAAAATAATTTTTACAGCGACTCATTTTCATGTCTTCTGGCTGTCGTAAATCTAAAAATAGTCTACCCAATGCTTTCAGATTTTTATGTTAATTCCATGGCTCAATAGTAATTAGGATGCTTGCAATTGAAGACCAAAAATAAACACAAAAATAAATTATTCAAATCAATGGGGAGACCTTCCCCCGCAAAAAAAACCCCAGAAAAGAACGCAAAAACCGATCTCATTCATTTCATAGGGAAATTTATTTGGTTTTAAAAAAACCTTGTACATGTATTATGTTATTCTCTAGACAGCACAATACACTGGAGATGTGCATTGCTAATTGAGATCGATATAGATACAGTGTGTCTATTGTCCTGGCAATTGTTCATTCTAGGCCACCAGATCGGGTTGCCGTGTAAGTAGAATACTCGCGTCCCTTGGCGGATGTCGGGAGTTCGAACCTAGGCTGAGTCTAACCAATGAGTGGTACAATTTCTACTTGCTGTTATCTAGCCTGGTGCTTAGCAGTAATATGATATCACATGGATTGGTTTGCTCCGTGTCAGGATAATGTGACTGAGTGGGATATCTTAGTCATAGTGCCGCCGACCTTGTCTCCCAATGGGCCAGCAATATAAACTAGCCATGACCTTAGATGCGCCTAGGATATAAAGGCCAAACAAACGAGTTGCGGGCGAGTAACCCGAGAGGCAGCTGTCCTCAGGTTATAGCAACACAGTAACTAACACAGGGAACCTGGTCTATAACCATGCACTAATATTTTAATGTTGTTTTACTAATTACTTCTCTAACTAAATATCCTGGCACTAATCAGGGATCTTAATATAATTTTTCCCCTTCCTGTAATATGTTCCAATAGTAAAACTAGCCTAAACTCACTGTGCCACAGTTATATATGTCATTTCACTACATAATCTTATATCAAATTCGACCTTGGTAATTGAACCGGTGTGGCGTGCTCAGCCGTGTACCTTGCTCAGCCGTGTACATAGACTCAAACTCAAGGCATTGTCAATGGTCGTGAGTAATCTTCATACAGAAAATACAGAACAAGTGAAATATCTCTAAAACCACACCACCTATTAACAAATCGCTTTGTACACATATAGAAAACATCCTCACCAAAAAGATTATATTAAATTTATATGGTTAGGGTTCTTGATTTCTATTAATTTTGATTAAAACTATTGTTTTGCATTGCGCGTACCGTCAAACTCTAGGCATTGTCAATGGTGGTGAGCAATCTTCATACAGAAAATCCAGAAAAAGTGAAATATCTCTAAAACCACACCACCTAGAAACAAATCGCTTGGTACACATATAACAAACATCTGTACCAAAAACACTATATTAAATTTATAAGGTTAGTGACTCACGACCATTGACAATGCCTTGAGTTTCATGGTACGCGCACGGCTGAGCACGGTACACGGCTGAGCACGCCACACCGGACATCCAGTAAGCCCAAACGAGGTAAGCTCTCCAACCTGGTCATGGGCTTGCTAGGGGGTCCGGAGGCATGCCCCTTTAGAAAATCTTGTGAAAATGGGCTTTAAAATGGGCTATTTGAGGGAAGTTCCCCAAACCTTTGAAAACCCTTGAATTTCATTGTAAAATATCTGTATGAACGCTGACGTTGTCATTCGTTGACTATTTTACCATATTTAAAAAAAATCTATTTAACCATATTTTAAATGAGAGAGTTTGCTGACATTGATGTTGCGCGTTACCTGCTTGCAGAATGATATCATCGAGTGGTCACGTGACCACCGCGTTCACCATAAGTATTCCGAGACGGACGCTGACCCACATAACGCTAAGCGGGGCTTCTTCTTTGCACACATGGGCTGGCTGCTCGTCAGGAAGCACCCGGATGTGAAGGCCAAAGGTCGCGAGTTGAACCAGGATGACCTCCACCAGGACATCGTCCTCAGGATACAACGGAAGTAGGTGACAGCGCAACTTCCGGTTCTGTAGTGCGGTAATTTTCGGATTGAGATGGTCGGGGTTGGGGTTGTTGAGGCTCGTATGGTTTCTTCTTTTTTCTTTGTACTTAGTTTTAAGATGGAGTATGCCGATACTAGAAATCCCTGGGTTTTTTTTTGCTGGGGGGGTCGTTAAACAAACAAGCAAACAAAAGCCAATACGTGAAATTAAAATTTTGTACGCCAAAGTTTTGTTGTAAAGTACACACATTAAACAAATCTTTTTCCCCCGAAAGTACTTTATTTTTTGTTGAAAATACACATTTTATTTATTCACCGGAAGACCCAAATAGGAAATTTGGAGAAGCAAGACCTGCCTACCCATACAATGTTTGCGTATGTTGTACAATGTTTTAAGCCAGAGTACACCAATACGCAAAATTTTCAACAAATTCACAGAAGTGGCTCGAATTCTATTCTCTCATATTCATATTTAGCCACAGCTATAAAAGGCTCACAATTAAGTTGAAATAATTGTGGGAAGGGATAAGAAAATTCGATGTAAAATTCAGTGGTGTAAACAAAATAATTCTTAAAAGCTACAAACAACTACAAACCACAATTGCTGTGAATATGACCTTGTAATATCTAATGTTGATAGTAATGTAGGTAACCTCCTGGAACCTGTCTAAACTACACATGGTACTTAGAATCAGGCCAAGGCTAATGAGGTCACGAGATTGACCTAATTTGTTTGGTATGTCTCTGCTTAATGGCTTTTTCAAAGTATGTGGTGAAGGGGTTGGCATTATACAAATTCACTGAACATTATTTCTATGCCACCCCAAATCATTAGTTAATGCACCAGTATCTAAGTTGGGAGATATATCGGCTCAAATGTAGGTAAGCATTTAGATTTTTAACAAATTGATGTTTCATCGGACAATGAAACTTCAACGTGCAAAGTCAAATATTAACGTATAGCTTAACTTACAGATCCTCTTCTGGCTGATCTAGGTTCTATTGGGCCTCTAATACCTTCTCATTATGGTAACAAAATTAACTCTTTTTCTTTGCACACATATGGAGGTGGATGGAGCCTTGAAGTCATATAATTGTGGGTGTCCTCTCCAATGTCTATCAGCCTTCTCTCAAATGCTTCTACTGTTGGTGCTTTAACCACTTGGTCTGGAACATTGTTCCATGGATCTGTCACTCGAAGGAAAAACAGTGTTTCCTGACCTAAGGGGTATTGAATTAACTTCAACGCAGCACAGTCAAATATGTAAAGTGGTAGTGCAAATTAACTTCAATGCAGCACAATAATGATAATGATAATGATATATTTATTTCCACATGATAAATGTACACACAAGTTGATATTTATATCAGTAATTTTTTCACATGAAAAAGGAGAAAGCAGAAGTACAATACTTATGAGGTGCTTTCCCCATTAAAAAATAACACAGATACATTGCTTATACCATAGAATAATAAATAGAAAAATATAAGTTAAAAAGCATATCAACAATACCCTCAAGACTGTAAATTACATCTCAATATTTATGTACTAGACTACTAAGTGTTTTCCCTCTGATAAAACTTAAATATTTTCTTTTTATACAATCGATGAAACATATAAATGCTTTTTGAACATTTGATATTATTGTCAAGTGAATTCCATATTTTTATACCACATATAGATATACATTGAGACTTTAAAGTTGTTCTTGCAAATACTTGTCTTAGGTTGTTACTCTGCATTGTGTCATGGCTACTATCTGAACTTATTTTGAATAAAGACTAGATTTTTTGGTAGTAGCCCTTTGTTTGCATTGTAAATTATCATACTAGATTTGACCTTAACCAAGTCTATTAATTTTAATACATGAAGATAAAAAAACAGCTTAATAGTGTGCTCTCGATATCCAACGTTGCAAACAATTCTCACTGCTTTCTTCTGTATTTGTTTTATATGCATTTCCCCATACTTCACAACAATAGGATACATAGGGCAGAAATAATGAATAATACAATATTAAGCATGTATTTTTGCTTAGTACATATTTTACCTTGTGCATAATTGCAATCGAATACATAAAGCAGTATATGCACAAATTAAACCTTTGCACTTGTCCTACAGGTTCTACGTGCCACTGGTGATCCTGCTGAGTTTCGTGCTGCCAACTGTCGTGCCTTGGTACTACTGGGGGGAGAGCGCGTTCTACGCCTTCGTCATCTGCGGGGTGATGCGCTACGTCATCTCGCTAAATGTCACGTGGTGCGTCAACAGCGTCGCACACATCTGGGGCAACAAGCCCTATGACCGCCACATCAACCCGGCCGAGAACTTCTTCGTCACTTTCGGTGCCGTTGGCGAAGGTTTCCACAACTACCACCACACCTTCCCCAGCGACTATAGTACAAGCGAGTATGGCTGGAAACTGAACCTGACCACCTTGTTCATCGACACCATGGCCGCACTCGGCTGGGTCTATGACCGCAAGAAGATGAACCACGCGGCTGTCTTCAACCGGAAGCAGAAGTCTGGTGATGGCACCAGCGGATTTCAACACTTGACCTGGAAGAAAACTGCTGTGGTGCCCTTTGTTGATAAAGACCATGATAGTTAATTTTGCATATTGATGCTAATTCTTCTGAATCTAATTAATTGGTTGATTGATTGATTAATTAATGGCAAGCCTATTGTCAAGCCTATTGATTAATGGCAAGCCTATTGTATAAAGTTAGGCTACGCTCTGGAAGACAAAAAACAACATGGGTATGGGTTAATCAGTTTTAATACTAGTTTTAATGCTAGGATAACTGCCTAACCGCTTGAAAACCTGGTGCAAACTGGCCGAATAGCAGGGCGCAGGGCATGAACACGCAGTGGCGCTGCAGTAGCAGGTGGAAGGATCGATCCCATCAGGCCGTATTAGGCCAAACCACATTAATTTTCGTTCTACACGCGAATAATTTACTGGGCAGTAATAAATCGCACAATAATCAGAGATGAGTCGCTCCGCCTTTTTTTGCATTGATAAGTGATTATCCTGTCTATAACCCAACTGAGGCTTAAATGATTGTATTATTATATATACTATATATACTATATATTATATATATTATACATGTCTTATATGTTATATATATTATACAAGTTTTATGTTATATATATTATACATGTTATATTATATGTTATATATAGTATATAAAGTATATATTATAAATATTATATGTGCAAAATATATTATGTAATATAAATCATATTATATAATATGTATAATATTTATAATATATATTAGATGCATAATATATATAGTTTTCTAATATATATAATATATTCAGCGAAACTCCATTATAACGTGATCGTTGGGATCCATGAAATATAATCACCTAAAAAAGATGGGTCCCACTATTAACATGACATTGTGTTCTATCCAAATTCGAGGAAAATCAGGGTTTCACTGCATTATATATTATACGTAGTATACGTCTTATGTACTATATACAATATATATTATACATAATGTATAACTTATAAATGCTATACATGTAGTATATATAGTATACAGTATATATATGTAGTATTTATAGTATACATATAGTTTTGAAGCTGAGCAGAGTGACAGTTGGCTCACAGTGTCACAGTGTAGAGAAGGCGGGGAGGAGAGAATACCTGCTCTGCAGTGAATACTATGGAGGTTAAGGTGGTTAAAGAGAAACATTAAGGGGCTCCTTTATTTATATCCATATAATAAATTATATAGTACATATATAATATATATAATCTATGTTTGAATACTACCTTCATGATAACCAGATTGTCTGTCTAAACATAAGCTGTGTTCACACGGGCGATTTAATCTGCCTCATATAAATCGTCTTGCCTAGTTCGCCTCACATTTGCCGTGTGAACGCGGCGTCAAGGCGGATTAGGGCTGAATCGATTCATATGATTCGCTTTATATAAACCACCTCTGTAGGTGGTTTATATGAACCAAATTTTATGATTCGACTTATATCGCCCGTGTGAACGCAACCGACTTACTTGAGGCGGATTAAGGACGTGACAGTCGAGACCTGAGTGTGTTGACTTTCCGGTAAATTTGCTTTATGAACCTGCTAGAGGTGCACATATATTTTTTTCATCATTTATTTTTAGGGTTTCACTGTCCAGCAGAAGTTTTGACTGTTCCAAACCAATACGATTCAGTCCATACATATCTAGGTCTAACCCACACTCTCTCGGGCCGACGTCGACGAACCCAAACTGGCACTGGTTAGTCTGGACTTGCTCATGCGCAGATATCCACTTCCGCCTTAAACCGATTCAAAGCACTGCCCGTGTGAATGCGAAACACTTTCAAACTAAATCGATTCATATGATTCGCCTTGTCTAAATCGCTTTATATTTTGCCCGTGTGAACACGGCTATAGAAAGCTATGGTTTAGATTTCTTTTATGATGATGGTGATGGTGGTGGTGATGGTGATGATGTAATGGACTTTCCACTGGTCTTGTGGTTTCTCTATCACTAGTTTTCTGACCAGAACATCCTACCCTTTCCTACAGAAGGAAAAGAAGTGACATAATTGAAGTATTTAAAGGTGTGAAGTATGAAGGGTTTTGATCAAATAGATATGAACAAATTTTTCACCTTGAATAAAAGAGAAGGCAGTCGGGGCCATACTCTCAAACTAGTAAAACCCAGAGCCATCTCAAAGTTAAGGCAACATTGTTTCTCAAACAGGATCATAAATATATGGAACAGTCTCCCACAAAATGTTATTGATGCCGAGTCAATTAATTCATTCAAGAATAGATTAGAAAAAGCATGGGCTGATGAACCAGGGAAATTTGACCCCTTATTCACCACATGCTACTAATTACTCTTTGTGTTGCATATTTACTTGCACTCAAGCAAAAATGAGAGACAAATAAGTGTTCACACTTCCTGTTTACCATTCGCTATATCGTGTCCACGATAGTGCAGTGTATTTTCGTATCGGCTTTAACCCTTATAGATCAAACTAGGTCATTTATGACGTCATGACGCCGTGTTGGGTGTCTGATGTGGATACTGTACAATGATATTGTATGGGCGATTGTGTTTGGGACCCAAATAAAGTGATCGGTATATGGGAGTGGTCAATCTTTGGAGGTTGTCAGTTAGAGAGGTTTTACTGTAATTGGAAACTGGAACTTGAGAACTTTCCATTAGACAAATACTTTTTTCTTCTTTAAAAAAAACCCACTAATTGTCCCAAGAAGAAGAAAAAAAAAGACCTATAGTCTATTAAAAAGCTATTAAGAAAATGAACAATCTTTATTTGTTATTAACAAATATCATCAATTCCAACAAATATCATCAACTCTATTTATATATTAGCCTCTAGGGAAGCCACAATAAATAATGTCCACTAGATTGGAACTGAAATTTGTGGCTGAGATAACTGAAGACTCCAAGAGCTTAGGAAGAAATGATGAGCTGTAAACACACTGTCACTGTATATACTGGTCTCAAGTGGGGGTGGGCGGTACTTCTAGTTCTAGAGAGGTAACATATAAGTGTGTAGTGCATATGGTTTTCACAACTTTCTCTGGCATTATCAAAACCTGCCTACCCCAAATTTCAGATTTGGGTACTCCAGTGAAAAGAATTGTGCATTTCCCCCCTAGAAAATGGTGTTCTTTCAAAATTTCTATTGTGTACACAATTTTTTAATTTTGTGTATCACACTATCAGCATACTCTGGCTTAAGACATTGTACAAAAGCCGCACAAATCATATGGGTAGGCAGGTCTTTTCTATTTTGGATATGCCAGTTACAAAAAATAGTGTACTTAAAAAATGGAACAAAGAAAACCACCAGCACCAAAGAACAATTATGTACTTTCCCAAATATTTTATTGGCATACAATATTTTAACTTTGAGTATTGGTGTACTCCAGCTTAAAACTGTGTACAAAATAACCAAACGGCATACAGATAGGCATGTCAAATTAGTTTTGGCAAGCATGCCAACACTCTGACACCTTAAGCCAAAAAACAGGATTAAACTGACGCTATTCCTTAATATGTAACACAAATATCAAAAAGTGCAAGATACAGTGTATGTACAATCAAAACAGAAATCAAGATTAATTCGGGCGGCCTTATATGACTAAGCTGTCACACAGCACGTTTCGCGCGAGCGCGAATCTGCGCGACAGGCGGAGAGAGCTCTTCCTTTCCTTCAAACTAATGCTTCGACACCAAGGTTGCATAGTCCGATGGTTTTCAGTATCAGCCATTTTTCTGAGATAAATATATTAAATTGATTGTTATAATCTACCTTACTTTAGTTTAAAGTAACTTTTATTTTAAATGGCTAACTTTTGAGATATTTGAATTATAAACATCTCAAATTAGTTTTGGCAAGCACGCCAAAACTCTGACACCATAGGCTTCAGCAATAACAGGTGTTTATTAAATTGCCTCAGTACCCGTTTTATGTGGCAACAAATGCTTAATAACTGAATCAGTATCTAAGTTAGATATGTAGGATCAAATCTAGATAATTGCTTTGGGTTTGAAAATTCGATGCTTTATCGGACTATGTAGCTTTAAGCTTTAGCATTAACAGGTTCTATTAAATTGCTTCGCTATTCCCTTATATGTAACAACAAATACTTAATAAGTGTATGTTTCTAAGTTAGATATGTAGAATCAAATACAGACTATGCAGCTTTAACTTCGAGCGGCCTGATATGACCTTAGATGTTGCCAGGACGCAAAACTCCAACAACCAACCAACTTCTAGCGGTCTATTTCATATCCAATACGCACATTCCGAGTGTTTATCCGCTGGTTGATGTGCAATAGCCGATGATAAAAATCAATGTGCTCTAGAGGCGCCATTAAATAAAAACTAACTTTTTTTTGTATCCGCTGATTGCTGGGGAAAGACAAGCTGTGATCCAGCGCATGGGGAACGGGACATGGCTCAGGCGGTATCGTGTCCACCTGTGGAGGTGTCGGTCATCCGATCGATCCTACTCGGTTGAACCCATTTGCAGTTTGGGTTATTTTCCATTCCAAGCAGTGGTCCACAACTGGTTCATCAAAGGCTGTGGTATGTGCTGTCGTGTCTGTAGGAAATCACATGTAAAAGACCCTTTTGATGCTTATCGGAAAGAGTAGCCTATGTGGCGGAAGCAGGTTTCCTACAAAGAAATATATCAGAATGACCATATGTTTAACATACAATAGCCGATGATAAAGATCAATGTTGTCTTGAGGCATCGTTAAATATAACACTTTTTTTCCCTACAGTCTGTACAGGTACCATTGTTGCAGTTTCTGCGATACACCAGTTTGCGAGGGACACATACATTCAAATGCATTGTCAATAGCCATGAGCAAATCTTCATACAGAAAAAGTCAAATATCTCTCAAATTACACCACCTAGAAACAAACTGCTTGGCACACATACAGAAAACATATTCAACAAACAGATTATATTAAATTTATAAGGTTAGGGTTCTTGATTTCTATTAATTTTGAATAAAACTAATGTTTTGCACTGCGCGTACCGTCAAACTCAAGGCATTGTCAATGGTCGTGAGCAATCTTCATACAGAAAAAGTGAAATATCTCTAAAACCACACCACCTAGAAACAAATCGCTTGGTACACATATAGAAAACATCTTTACCAAAAACATCATATTAAAGTTATAAGGTTAGTGACGATGCTGTTCGATTTTGACGCATGCGCAGAAGCGATGTGTCCTCGCAAACTGGTGTACCACGGAAACTGCAACACCGGACCAAATACCTTGTTTCTGGACCAGTGGCGCCACCATCCGCCCTCTTCGTGTACCGCTGCGCAAGACCATTGTCAGTTGCAGCAGAAGAGTTTTCTCCTTTATCTCTAGTATCAAAACTTGTTCAAAGATGAGCTTATTGTATACATGATATGCTCCAACATATTCATTTGTTGAGCATGAGATTTCGACCTTAAGTGCTAGGATCAAGATACCGACATTTGAAGTGATATCATCAAGAGTTTTAAAGTTGAAATTTGCTGTTTTAAAAACAATTTAGTTGTTACGTACAGTAATATAAGCAAGATTTTCCCATAATTGCAGTGATAATATTGATACGTTCTAATAATTACCCAACGCCCTGAATATGGCCTATGCTGCCGACACAGCGTAAAGAAACCACCAATCAATCAATCTAATAATTACAGTGATAAGATCATTATATTACAAGGATAAGAGCTTGAAGCCTGTTGTTATATGAATATCTGAATGTAATCAGACATTTTTTCCATGCATTCTTTACGGAGATACAGCATGTGAAATCACAGGCACTCGGGGAAAGTACCCGAATAGAGGTCAACATGTTGATAATAATCTGGTGCAGATTCTCCGATAGATGTCTATTGCAACGGTATGATCAAATTGACAATCTTTTAAATAACTGCAGTGATAGAATCAATATATATTTTTATCATTCCAGTAATAAGATCCAAGATATTTAAAAAGGACTCGTGATAAAATACAGATACTCCCATAATTGAAGTGATATCTAGATTTTTAAATAATTGCAGTGATAAGATCAAGATATTTTTTTAATATTAATATTTTCCCTTCATACACTTTGCCTGCTGTGTATTTAACAGGCCCGATATAGGCCGCTGAGACTGGAACTGTACTCCGACAAATGCTCTCCAAGTACACCTTTTCAGTTTGTGTAACTGAATATGTGGAGGGAGAGTGCCACAATGGCATGGTGATGGTGATGGTGATGATGCTGGTGTTGATGATGATGCCACTATAAGGCTGGCAGGGATGATGGTGGTGGTGGTAATGGTGATGATAGATATTGATAGTAATGATGATGGTGATGATTTTGGCGGTGATGATATTGGTGATGATGCCACTACTAGGCTGGCAGGGATGATGGTGGTGATGATGATGATGGATATTGATAGTAATGATGTTGATGGTGATGATGGATATTGATAGTGATGATGCTGGTGGTGATGATGCCACTACGAGGCTGGCAGGGATGATAGTGGTGATGATTATGATAATCATGATGATGATGAATATTGAGAGTAATGATGTTGATGATGGTGATGATGGACATCCACGTCAAGTCAATAAGGAAAATGCCAGAACTGGGTCATCTGCAAATGTGTCCAACAAGTTGATGCGGACGGAAATAAAACTCTTCCCATTCCTCTTTGCCACAGATTGTGTTCCTCTTGATTGATTCTTTAAATTAGTAGCTTCTTTATTGGGGTATTACACCCTAGCAATGTCTGGGGTGATGTCAAGAATCAAATCTGATGATCAGATTTGATTGATTCAGAACCACTTCAGAAATTATTGTGTGTGATAATAAATACACAATTGTGCAATATGCATGTTGACAAAGGATTGCTTCAAAGTTCAAGTCAAGTTCAGAAGTAAAATTTATGCAATATGCATCTACAAGAAAGATGATTACTTAACGAAAAAGTTCAAAATGAGAACATTGTGCAACATGCATTTTCAACAAAGATGATTGCTTCAAAGTTCAATTAAAAAAGTCCGGAATGAGAATACATTCCAACATCTATCGAGAACAAAGATGATTGCTTAAAGTAAGAATGTTGATAAGGAGAACATGATGCAACATGTAGATAGAACAAAGACAATTTATCTAAAGTAAAAATGTTCAAAATGAGAACATGATGCAACATGCACATCGAACAAAGACGATTGTCTCAAGTAAGAATGGCCACAATGAGAATATAATGCAACAATGGACCTATAACAAAGATGATTACTTTAACTATGACTGTTCAGAATGCGAATATTATGCTACACACATCTAACTATATATTATCAATGTTGCAATTGAAAAGTATTGTCTATATAGGAATCTAAATTGGGGAAAGGAAAAAAGATTGTTGTGATAATGTCTCATTTTGTAATTTTTAACATAATCATTTTTGTTCTAAATGGATGCTACATAATGTTCTCATTCGGAAATTCTTACTTAATTGAATTATCTTTGTTCTGAATGCAAGCTGCATAATATTTTCATTATGAAATTCTTACTTGAAACAACCGTATTTGATTTTACTAAAAATCCACAAACAACACAATGCCATTTTTATAACAAAATTTGTCTTTAATAATCATTGATTAGCCTACCACAGACAATATGACAGCACCGTCCATACAAGTGAGACATTCTCGTGCATTTTCTTAAAGATTATAATTACGGTAAATGATATCTCATCGATATCAATGCTCAAATATCAGCAATCTTCAGTCAAATCAATCAGCAATCTTCAATCAGTTCAATCAGCAATCTTCAATCGGTCCAGACAAGACGAGATGGCCGAATTAGTTGAGCGTCCGTCTCCCGTTTTGGTAGATCGTGGGATTTAAACGCGCGGGCTCGAACCCTGGTCGAGTCAGACCAATGACATAAAAATTGATACTTGTCACTTCCTAGCCAGGCGCTCGGCATTGTTAGGATAGGGAAAGGACTGGTTGGCTCAGTGTCAGGATAATGTGACTGAGTGGCATATTAGGTTATGGTGCTGACAGCCTGGTCTCCCAGTGCGGTAGCACTATAAAGTCGACATGAGTGTGCACTGTCACAAGTCAGTATCCATCCTGATATGACCTTAGATGTTACCAGGACGTAAAACTCCAACAACAAACCAATCAATCGGTCCAACCAGCAGTGCTCACAGTCACACAATACAGCACATGTGTTTCAAATAGCAAACAATGGAGGCACTCGACTGGGCTTCTCTATGCGAATATCAAAATATTTCCTTACAAATTTCTAATCGACTGGGACCGGAAGTGGGTTTCTATATGTATGATTCGGATGTGTGTTGTCGCTCCATCCGCTCCATCTGCAAATCTTGCGGATAGAAAGGTCCCAGTCGAATGCCTCCTACGTCCACTTAAAATAATGTTGAGATTATAAATATAATGGTAATCGAAGCTACAGGAGTCAAATTGTCAAAAGTGTAGTAGTCCACACTTGAGTCTCACCTCCACACGATGGTGGCAGGGACTACGCTGATTCCCTTTGCTGCTTCGCAGCAATAGGTGGCAGCAGGCTAGTGGGCAACAGTCCCCAGGGCCGTATTCGATTAACACGACCCGGGTGACTCGGGTCACACGAGTTGCTAGAATTTCAAATCGAACACCGTGAGTGGAGTCAACAAATACAAGTGCCGTGTGCAAAAGGTCCCGACCCCAGTAACCCACGTCTTGGCTGGGGTTCGCTAGGACCGATGATGTCACATTTGTGCTGGTACCTGTAGGATAACAGCTACCAGTACAAGTCCTATATGTTGTTTTAATGCATTTTTTTTTAATAACCCAAATTAATTAAAGGGAAATATAACTAAACTATGCAATCATAAAATACTATAAATCCTATTTTACTGTAGTTATATCAGTTATTAAAAAATAAATAAAGTTTTGGATTAAGTCACCATTTTTTCCACTCCGAGCATGGAGAAGAGTGTTCGTTTATTCAACCCGAGACTATAGGATGTGCGCATGCGCCAAAAAGTGACTGGTTAATCGAATACGCCCCTAGTGGACTGTCCTTATGCCTGGCCTAGCAGCCACCCCCCACCATGAGAGGCTACTGGCATCCTGGCTGAACAGTTGACATGTCACTAGTATTGTGTGGCCGATGAGAAGTGGAGGAGGTAATAAAACCATATAGAAGCGATTTGGTATGGTCGTCGGGGCGATGAAAATGGGAAATATTGCACATAGAGCAGGAATCGAACCCACATCTCTTGCATTCCAGGCCAGTGTGCTAACCATTACACTAGATAGGCTCCCTGATGCAATCACCCTATCCACGCCTACCTGTCTATGTTGCTCATTGCCTGAGAGGTCAGTGCAGACCACTACACTCGTCCCCCTGGAATTGTAAGTCTTTTAATGCTTACAATTACATACATACAGGCAATGCACTTACATAATACATACACACGACAGGTTCAACAGTCATACAGCGCGTAGCTTGTACAGGATCCTGGTCATGGTAACCAGTGTCGTGGGGGTGATGAAAATGGGAAATATTGTGCCCAGAGCGGGAATTGAACGCACGTCTATTGCATTCCGGACCAGTGTGGTTCAGTTCCATTTCACCACCCAGGCTTCCTGATGTCAGAACCATGCCCACGCCTGCTTGTCTATGTGGCTCCTTGCTTGAGGTCAGTGTAGACTATTACACTCATCCCCTGTGGAATTGGAAGTCTTGTAAACGGTCATTTAATGCTTGCAATTACATACATACAGTTTTTGTTTTTGTGTGTGTTTTTTTACGTCCTAGCAACATCTAAGGTCATATCAGGACGGACATACGTACAGGCAATGTAATTACATATATATGCATACACAGGGTAGGTTCAACAACCATACAGTGTGTAGCTTGTTCAGGATCCTGGTCACGGCAACCAGCATCGTGAGGGTGATGACAATGGAACATATTGGCACTTAGAGTGGGAATCGTACCACCCGGGTTCCAAAGTTAGGTTTTAGTACACTCAAATAAACCTTTTTTTTTAAATGCTCTCAGGTTCCGCTCCATTCTGGGGGACTTAAAGCCTTACTCATCATGGTGGTAGGTGGGCGTGGGGTATGGGTGGGGGTGGGGTGGAGGTGGGATAGACTTAGACAACAATTGTCGCGCACTGGAACAAAAGACAGCACAGGTAACGAAACACCACCTAAATAGTATGCAATTAAAATTCCCCATATCAAATAACACGATAGATTTGCCAACTTGATCACACCCAAGGCGGTGATTCCTTCAGCTATTGTGGCGCCGCCCAGTGTAGAAACTATGGCAACCTTGTATCTATGGTACGACGTTTTAACACCAGGGGCTTAACGCTAATTAAAATAGCGCGCTGGGATGACCATTTGTTCAGGTGCTGTTTTTTGTGTGTGTTTAAAAAAAAACCATTTTGTTTTTGTTTTCTCCTGCGTGAGGTTCGCTTTTGTGTGTACCGGACGCGGTGGCCAAATCGTTAGAGTTCAGGCTTCCCATGCGGAAGGTCGGGAGTTCATCTCCTGGTCGAGTCAAAGCAATGACTTACATCGAGAATTTCTCGATGTCGGCATGACGTCACAACCCCGGAAACTAGCCCACGAAGGGTAAAATACGCCGTGATGTGTGCTGCGGCAATGCTATGTCTATGGGGAGCATTTATTTTTGTAAAATAAATTTAAAAGCTTTCATCGAATCGATTAAAAATATCTCAATGCGCGATTGAAGAGGAAGATCTGAGGTATTTAATTTAACCTAAGAGCAATTTTCTCTGAAAGTATTAAAAACAGAGATAATAGTGAAAGTTGGGATATTCTGAGTGTCAGTGCCAGTGTTAACCTTACCAGATCATGGCCTCAAAAACTATATTTGCCAAATATATTCAAGAACTTCCAATTGTCTGATAAAAAAAAAGCTGAACATGAAATTATAGAGAAAGATCTGAACTATTTAATAGAAACAAGAGAAATTTGCTTTCAAAGCACCAAAAAGCAGAAATCACTGTGATAGATAGGGTAGTTCTAATGTTGTTTCTATTCTCGATGTCGGACATCCGGGCACTTTTGGGGTTCACGGCGCGCGAAGGGTAAAACAAATGCTACTCCCATAGAAACAACATTAGAACTACCCTATCTATCACAGTGATTTCTGCTTTTTGGTGCTTTGAAAGCAAATTTCTCTTGTTTCTATTAAATAGTTCAGATCTTTCTCTATAATTTCATGTTCAGCTTTTTTTTTATCAGACAATTGGAAGTTCTTGAATATATTTGGCAAATATAGTTTTTGAGGCCATGATCTGGTAAGGTTAACACTGGCACTGACACCCAGAATATCCCAACTTTCACTATTATCTCTGTTTTTAATACTTTCAGAGAAAATTGCTCTTAGGTTAAATTAAATACCTCAGATCTTCCTCTTCAATCGCGCATTGAGATATTTTTAATCGATTCGATGAAAGTTTTTAAATTTATTTTACAAAAATAAATGCTCCCCATAGACATAGCATTGCCGCAGCACACATCACGGCGTATTTTACCCTTCGTGGGCTAGTTTCCGCGGTTGTGACGTCATGCCGACATCGAGAATGGGAGTAGCATTTGTTTTACCCTTCGCGGGCCGTGAACCCCAAAAGTGCCCGAATGTCCGCCATCGAGAATTGATACTTGTCACGTCCTAGCCTGGGGCTCTGCATAATTATAACAGGGCACTGACTGATTGGCTTGGTGCCAGGATAATGTGATTGAGTGGGATATCAGGTCATGGTACTGGCAGCCTGATCTCTCAGTGGGGCAGCACTATAAAGTCACCATGAGTGTGCACTTTCACAAGTCGATATGCTACCCATCCTAATATGACCTTAGATGTTGCCGGTGTCGCAGTTTGAGCACCCTGCCAGTTTGAGCTGACTGTCAGTTTCATGCGCATGCATAAAAATCTGACAGTATCGTCACTAACCTTATGAATTTAATATAATGTTTTTGGTAAAGATGTTTTCTATATGTGTACCAAACGATTTGTTTCTAGGTGGTGAGCTTTTAGAGATATTTCACTTTTCCTGTATTTTCTGTATGAAGATTGCTCACCACCATTGACAATGCCTTGAGTTTGATGGTACACGCAGTGCAAAACATTAGTTTTATTCAAAATAAATAGAAATCAAGAACCCTAACCGTATAAATTTAATATAATCTTTTTGGTAAAGATGTTTTCTATATGTATACTAAGCAATTTGTTAATAGGTGGTGTGGTTTTAGAGATATTTCACTTCTTCTGTATTTTCTGTATGAAGATTGCTCACGACCATTGACAATGCCTTTAGTTTGAGTGTATGCAGTCAGCTGAAACTGGCAGGGCGCTCAAACTGCGACACCGGGACGTAACACTCAAACAACCAACCAACCTTTTGTTTGTGAGTGTGTGTGTGTGGGTGTGAGTGTGGGTGTGTGTGTAGGGAAGGGGGGGGGGATTTAGGGGTGGGTAGGAGGGTAGGATTGTTTTTTTTTTGTTTTTTTTTTACGTCCTGGCAACATCTAAGGTTATATCAGGACGGGTGGAGGGTAGGAAGATGGGGGGGGGGGGGGATAATGTTGGAGTGAAGTGGTTCTGGAGTCAATTTCAACATGAATACAATAAAACCTCTCTAAATCGACCGACCATGGGACCGACTTTAACTGATCCATTTAGGGAGGTGATCGGTTTAGGGAGTTTTTTTTTTATCGTTACAATGGTATTGAATAGGCGATCGCTTGGGACGCAAATAAAGCGATCGATATAAGGGAGTGGTCGATCTGTGGAGGTGGTCGGTTAGAGAGGTTTGACTGTGTTCGGTGCTTGTTCTAGGTGCGCACTCTCACCCCTAGAACTGGGTTGACTATTCGGCCCAGACAGGATGTCCTCGATTTGACGTAGAATGTGTACTGGGAGCCAGGTTGTGGTGGACTGCCGTAAAAACCGTTCTGCCCTGCCTTCATACAGGCCACCTGAGAAGAGACGCCGTGCCCGATACATCTGCAAGACAATCCGCAATCCACAGGTCAACGGTCACATTGTAGCAACAGCACAATCCACAGGTCAAAGGTCACATTGTAGCAACAGAGTGGGTATGAATTAGGCCAAATAAAATAAATTCTACAAAATTGGGGGATCGTCCCCGACTGTTCCTGAAAAATTGCCCGCTTCTGATTAAATTTGTTGTTAATATTTTGTTTTAAAAACTGTTAAAAATGCTTTGGGCTACCAGCAATTCAACTTTCGTATGCACACAATCTGAAACTTCTAGAACTGTATGATATAATACATTTCGAAATGAGAATATAGTGTTCATTGTTACTTCAAACTAAAATAAGGTAGTTTATAACAATCAAATTGTTCATATATTTATCTCAGAAAAATAACAGAAAATAAAAAGCATCGGACTTGCAACTTTAATAGAACTTGTTACTGCACCAAGTCTATGGGGTCAAAACATGTTTATGTGCATGTCAAATACTTATAAAATAAATACGTTAAGCCCCTGTCACACCTCGCCGGATTGAGCAGCAGACAGAATTGTCTAGTCCGGTGGTGTTCGGGCGTGATAAGTATAAAAATGTATTAAAATGTGTCAAAATGTTGCGATATCGGGTCAAAGGCCGCCGGACGAACGCACATGAAACGGACATGAAAACGGACATGAAACAGACATGAAACGGACATAAAACATACATGAACGGATAGCCAATGGACGAAACAAACTCAAACCAGACAAGAACCATAGACGTCAATCTGGCAGCATCCGTTCCAAGTTTTGTGCATGTTCAAAACTTGTAACGGATTGGGTCGGATATCAACAGATATTAACGGATATGCAACGGATATGCAACGGACACAAACTGGACTTTGCTGGTTTCTTTCCGCTTCCTCAATCCGCCGAGGTTTGACAGGGGCTTTAGGTTCATTGATATATTCTACATTACCATATCTGATTAAAAATTATGAACGTTGGAGAGATTTCATGTGAGAGCATGCAAAATAAATTTGGTGTGCACACAGAAATGCTGGATAATTTGCAGCAGTGGCATTGTCTATTACTAGTATTATATTAAGTTAATATTCCCTTCTAACAGTTCTATGCGGCAATAAATGTTTAATGAGTATCCCAGTATCTCAATCAGATACATAGAATCAGATATCGGCAGATGTTTCAATTTAGAATATGTTATGGCTTCATCAGAGTAGGCTAGTCTAGTAGTAAGAGTAGAAAAAAATATATATATATGCCAAGAAAAAAACTAAAAGCTAACATAGTCTACTAACCATACCAACCAACTACATACCTGGTACCTTATCAGCAGCTACTGTGTGATACGATAACACCAACGCTACAGCTGGCCAGCATTGAAAACAAGCCTGAATACCCGGGCTTATATGCTATGGACAACATACATGAACGTATATTAAAAAAATAAAAAACCAGATGCAACTTTAAAACCACTATAAAAGTGTTGACCTTAAAGTTGCATAGTCCGATGGTTTTGAGTTTCTATCATTTTCCGAGATAAATATACTAGGTTGATCGTTATAATCTTCTAGCTTTGAAGTAGCTTTTATTTTAAAAGTCTAACTGTGGAGATATTTGAAGTGAAAAGGCTCTAAATTACTTTTGGCAAGCACGCAAAAACTCTGGGACCATAGGTTTATGCAGTAACAGATTCTATTAAATTGTCTCAGTATTCCATTCTATGTGGTGACAAATGTTTGATAAGTGCACCAGTGTGTAAGTAAGATATGTAGAATCAAATCTAGATAATTTTGTTGGTTTTGAAAATTTGATGTTTTCAACGGACTATGCGGCATTAACTAGTGTTACTTCAATGCACCAGGTGGCAGCACTTTTCAGTGTATAGACTAATGTAATGTAACTTGTTTTCAGTCACCAATCTCCAGCTATCCTCGCTGGGATAGTGCTAACCCTGGGAAACAAAAGGGATAGGCTAACACGGGATAGGATCTCGTGGATAGCTCTAAAACCGGTCCATGCATGCCGGTTTTTATACTGCTATCGTGGGGATAGGTGCTATCCTTAGGATAGGAGTCGCTAACAGTAACACCACTCCATGCGTGCCGGATTTTATACCGCTATCCTTGGGGATAGGCACTATCCTTAGGATAGGAGTCGCTAACACCACTCCATGCGTGCCGGTTTTTATACCGCTATCCTGTGGATAGGTGCTATCCTTAGGATAGGAGTCACTAATACCACTCCAGGTGTGCCGGTTTTTATACTGCTATCCTGGGGATAGGTGCTATCCTTATGATTGGGTCGCTAACACTGCTTCATGCATACGGCCCCAGCCTGGTAAAGAGGATTGGTTATTTGTTGGAGTTTTACGTCCTGGCAACAACTAAGGTCATACCAGGACAGGTACCGACTTGTGACAGTGCACACTCATGGCAATTTTTAGTGCTGCCCCACTGGGAAATCAGCCCACTGGCACCATGACCTGATATCCCACTCAGTCACATTATCCTGACACTGAGACAACCAGTCCTTGACCTATCCTATTAATGCTGAGCGCCTAGATAGGAAGCGGCAAGTATAAATTCTTAAGTCATTGGTTTCGAATCCCATGATCTACCAAACCGGGAGAGGGATGCTCAACTCATTCGGCCATCTCGTCCGGTCGGGTAAAGAGGAACAAAGCGGTGTTTTGGGGAGTAGACCTACCTGCAGAAATCATCCCGTCCGTCCATGTCCATGTCTCGCATGAACCATGAGTTGTGGTGGCCAACGTCGAAGCCTCGCTTTGAAACATACACGTGGTCCTGGCCACTTCCGCCCGCCAGTGCGCATGACAGGAAGCGATGTCTCGGCGCACGGCCGATCACCCTGCAAATCAACACTTTTGTTGTTATTGTTGTTGTTGTTACATTCGTTGATTTAAGTCGCATAACCTTGATGGGTTTTTAAACTATCTTGTTATAGATACAGTACAACCCCATTAAACCAAGCTTGGTTAAACCAAACAATCGGTTAATCCAAACTTTTTTCGGCAGCCCGGCAAAATACTACCATTTATCTCATAAAAAAGTTGATTAAACCAAAGTCGGTTAATCCAAAATATCGGTTAATCCAAACAGAATTGTCCGCCCCAGGCCACTTCCGGTATGGTTAAACCAAACATTCATGTCGTTTTAAGGTCATCTGAAACTTTTTTATATGATAAATGGTAGTATTTTGCCAGGTCACCGAAAAAGTTTGGATTAACCGATCGTTTGATTTAACCGAGGTTGGTTTAATGGGGTTAAACTGTATATACATTAAAAAAAAAAAAATCATAGTGTCCACATACATTGTACATTCATAATGCGCCCCCGTTTTTGCCAAAGCCAAGTCAAAGTCAAAGCTCGGTTAAACCAATGATCCGTTAATCCAAACAAATTTCTAGGGTCCCTTCAAGTTTGGTTTAACGGGGTTATACTGTATATAGATTAAGTTGATCGTTTTATAGTCTAATTACTTTAGTTTGAAGTAACTTTTATTTTAAAGTTTTAAGGGGTTTACTTTGGAAATATTCATTTTGGAGTGAAAACATGCTATATTAAAATTGCATAGTCCGATGGTTTTGAACTTCTGTCATTTTCTGAGATATCTCAATTAGATTGATTGTTGTAATCTATGTTACTTTAGTTTGAAGTAACTTTCATTTTAAATGACTAACTCTTGAGATATTTGAAGTACAAACATGTGCAATTAGTTTTGGAAAGCATGTCAAAACTCTGACACCATAGGCTTCAGCAGTAACATGTTCTATTAAATTGCAACAACTAATGCTTGTTAAGTTGACTTGCATATAAGTTGCATATGTAAAATTAAACCTAGATAATTGTTTTGGTTTTGGAAAATTGATACCTTCATCGGACTATGCACCTATAAGTTGCATAATCCTGATGGTTTTTGTATTTCTTGTTATAGATAAATAGATCAGGTTGGTGGTTTATAGTCTACTTTACTCTAGTTTGAAGTAACTTTTATATTCTCCCTGACTGCCTCCCTCTCTTTCCCGTTTTCCTCCCTCGCTCCCCGCCCTCCAACCTTCCCCCTTTCCTGCCTTTCCCTCCCTCTCCCGCCCCCTGTCATGTCTTCCTCTTTACCTCCCTTACCCCTGATTCCCCTCCCTCTCCCTGCCCTTCAATTCCCTACCTGCCTCTTTCCCTCCCCCCTCCCACCTCTCACTCCTTCCCAACTCCTCCCTCTCCCTCCAACCCCTCTTCCCTCTCCCTGCCTCCCTTTCAATCAATCCCTTACCCCTTACCCCCTCACACAGCACACCCCTCCCTCTATCCCTCTCCCTGCTTCTCCTCCCCCCCCCCCCAATCTTCCTCTATCACCTCCTTGCCTCCCTCTCCCACCATCCCCCTCCCCTTCTCCTCCCCTCTCTTTGCTCACCTACAGTAGTCGTTCTCTTTCATGCCTCCCTCCCTCTCCCTGCCTCCCTCTGCCCTTCTCCATCCCCCCCCCCCCCCCGCCTCTGTGCTTTCCTCCCTCGCTCTCCGCCCTCCGACCTTCCCTCCTACCTCCCCTTCCTCCTCTTCCCCCGACTTCCCCTCCTCCCCCTCCATCCCCCCATCCCCTCTCCCCCGTCCCTCCTCCCATCCCCTCTCTCCCTTCCCTCCCCCTTCCTTTCTCTCCCCTCTCACACCCTCCCTCCCCTCCCTTGCCCCCTCCTTGCCTCCATCCTCCCTTTCTCCCTCCCTCCCCCTTCCCTCCTCGCTGTCCCCTTCCCCCTCCCCTCTCCCCTCCCTCCCTCTCTGCCCACTCTGTTCTTACCTGCAGTAGTCATTCGCGGCCCCCAACCCCTGCACGTCTGCCCAGCCGTGAAACTGACGCGGGTCTCCTGTCTCGTGGATATCGTATCTCCGTCGTTTAATAGAAGCAGAGGACTCGCTCTTGTAATGGTCACATGACCTATCATCACTGGCATGCGCCGGCTGCGTTTTCACTCTCCCAAGCTTCACTTCCTGTTTAACTTTCCTTGCCTCATTAATGTCCTTTTTTTGCTTGTTGGTGACCTTGGAGTTCTTGTTTGGCATTTGCGGCACCTTTTTCGGTGATCGCGATATTGGCTTTCTCATTGGTGACTTTGACTTTGCTTGTGACACTGGTTTTTTTGGCAGTGACATTAGCTTTTTCCATGGTAATGTTGGCTTTTTCTGTTTTGATGTTGCCTTTTTCGTGGGAAACGGAGGCCTTTTAAGCGAGGAAGTTAGCTTTTTCGGTGGTAATGGTAGCTTTTTCGACAGTGCTGGCTTTTTGAATAATAGTGGTGGCTTTTTCAGTTGTGACTTTAGCGTCTTTGGTTGTGATATCAGCTTTTTTATTGGTGATTTGGCTTTTTGTGTTGCTGACACTTGCGTTAAATTTGAGTTAGGCATTGTTTCAATGTTTTCCAACTCTTCAAAAGGCAGCATTCGGACTGTTGCATGCTTTATTATCCCTGAAACATATAATATAGAAAAACGCATTACTAACAACAATTGACCAAATATATTTTGGTGCCTGTATCTGTATTTAAAACGATAACATCATATGTTAGCATCATTTGGAAATATAATAATAGTAGCGTTAACCCATGCTGTGCACGGGTTAAAACTAGGCTCCACATCAATCCCTGGAAGAGTATTGTGTTGAACTGTCATTATATATATATTCACGGTCTCTCACTATATTCAGAGACCATGTATATATCTACGTTCTCTGCTATATTCTGGACTCATGCACGGTCCCATTTCAATATAGTGCCGCCATCTGGTGGAATCCATCTGTACCATGATGCAGTAAACCATATCGGTCGTGCTATCTAATGGCGGAGCAAAGAACACTCATGGTTATGTGACTAAAAATGGATGCCTCTCTGGTCAAAGTGACTAAAGTTAGTAAAAACCAACTGACAAAAGATTTATTCAGCAGAATAAACATATTTACCAAAAACAAAATGGTAGGCAAAAAAAACAACATGCTATTAACGATCCATACATGGCTAGGCATCAATGTAGTATGATGATGTGTGCTGGCAGCGCCGAGTAACAGAAGAGTAGTGATCGGAACGAGCATACAACTTAACCACCAGTTGGTGTTATATATATAATTAATAACAACATTAATGTAGTCATTGCCCAATGTGGAGCTTGAGGACTAAGAACCTCTGAATACATATCGATTGATTCTTCGTGCATGCCATCATTATTTACCCCAAAGACCCGATATTATACTAAGATGGCTCACTCCCTATCGCTCCCATGGTAATGTAAATTTCGCAGTGCCACCTTGTGGTGGGTTTGATCAGCCCGGCTGCTGGTTGGTGTTTCACATGTAAACACATACAATTATATTATACATGAGATAGGTAAGTATGAATACACATCAATATGAAATTGCTATAAAAACAAAACCCATCATCATCATCGCCATCATCACACATCTTTCACATTCATATATACATTTATACATATAATATAGCAACTGTTTAACCAAGAGAACAGCCAGCGCACCAAGTGGTGGGTTTGATCATTTTGATTGCACAGTACAGGCTGAGTGAGCCGTCTTAGTATTATAGGGTCTTTGTTTACCCTTACCATTACTGGTACTAGTATAGGTGACCAATGGACTGTCCATTATTATCAAATGATTGTAATCATCTTACATGATATTACAACAAACTGGGCTTTACATTTGGTGACCAGTGAGTGTATATTCCTACCAAAGGTATATAATCAACTTTAATAATAAAACAAAAGTGTTCATGTACTCGTGTTTGATGGCGAAGTGTCCCATTTTTATACTGAAAGCTTGTAATCATCTTTAATAATACTATAAACTGGAACATCTACTAATGATGTTAGGCCACCAAGTGTCCATTCGTAGCCAAGGCGTGCACTCATCCTTGATACCACTACACACTGGTACATCTACTAATGTTAGGCGATCAAATATCCATTCTTAACGAATACATCTAATCATCTTTAACGGTATTACAAAGTGGGACAAGTCCCAGTTAGCGCTAAGTAACCAAATGTACATTCTTATCAATGCATGTATTCATCTTTGATTGATAATCACCAGTTTCGAATGACCAGACTGTTAATTCCACGGCATCCAATTACCACTGGCGCCACCCGGTGGCTGAACTTCACACTACAGTCTCGGGTTGAAATTCGGGGAAGCGCTGCCAGATTACAGATGCGTGTGTGTTTTTTAGTCAAGTGGTTTTATGTCTCCGAATAACATAATGTTGTCACACCAGATGGGAAGGCCGTTTTGGTAGATCATGGGATTCGAATCCACTGGTTCGAACCCTAGTCGAGTCAAATCAATGACCTAAGCATTGATACTTAAAAAAAAAAAATTCCCCTTGAAGATTTATACTGCCTATCATGGATAAGTCTGAATAGACTTGTTTTCACCATTAGACAGTTTGTCGATAGAAAGCCAGAGCCTACACTTTTACCGACCCAAGGGATTTTTAACCTCCCACACCACATAGACATGATATGAGAGCAACTGGCCTTTGATGATGCTGTAAGTTATACTGATACTCAGTGGTGGAAATCCAAATTGGCAGAGGTGGGGGGCACAGGAAATCGAACCACTGACCTTCAGATTAGGAGTCCGACCTAGAAAATAGTCAGACACTCTAACCACTCCACCATAGAGAACACTACTACTTGTCACTTTCCTGCCAGGCAAGGAGGACTGGTTGGCTCAGTATCAGGATAATGTGACTGAGTGGGAGATCAGGTCATGGTGGGGGTGGCATGGTCTCCCAGTGAGGCATCACTGTAAAGTCACCATGAATGCACACTGTCACAAGTCGGTACCCACCCTGCTATGACCTTAGATGTAGCCAGGACATAAAACTCCAACAACTAACCATCCAAGATATGTTGTCAGCGCCGACACTGAGCTAACCAGTCTTTGCCCTATCCTAATAATGCAGAGCGCCTGGCTAGAAAGTGACAAGAATCAATTTTGTAAGTCATTGGTTTGACTTGACCGGGAATTGAACTCCCGATCTCCCGCACTGGAGACCGCTGGTGTGGTGGTTTTGGCGGCATTGGTGTGTGGTGATGAGTGGTGGTGGTGGGTGGTGGTGATGGGTGATAGTGGTGGTGGGTGTAGGTAGTGGTGGTGAGTGTGGGTAGTGGTGGTGCTGCTAGTGGTGGTGGTGATGGTGGTGGTGATGGTGATGTGGTGGTGATGTGGTGGTGGGTGGTGGTGCTAGTGGTGGTGGTTATGGTGATGTGGTGGTGGGTGGCAGTGGTGGTGCTAGTGGTGGTGGTTATGGCGATGTGGTGGTGGGTGGTGGTGGTGGTGGTGCTAGTGGCGGAAATAGTTCAGTAATGCGTCGTAACCGATAATGGATTTGTGTATCACGTGGTCAAAACCCTCCAGCCCCTCATTCTGAACCTTACGTGGCGCTGCTATTTGAGCAGCAGGCTAATGGCTTCGAGGCTATCTGCGTTCTCCGATAGCGGCGCCTCCTGGGGTCGTGTTACTCAAACACAGCTGGCTCTGGGAGTTGTCTGTCTGCAATCCTTACGTAACACAACATGCCGTAACTGCGATCAAGACAGATCCAGGCAGACTGCGTTGTATCGGGTTCTCACCGGAGACCCTGCTTGGAACTCGGTGTCGCCGTTGAAAAAGGTGCTCGGTTTAAAACAGAGTTTTTCGCAATGCACATACACTTGTTATCCGGACTGCACTTCGTCCACACCTCTCTCTATCTCCTCTCTGCTGGCCAATCTCCTCCTTGATTATGTCTGAAAAGAGTTCCAGGAGGGGGGGGGAGCCTGCCAGCATTTCACTTTCTACTCTTACTATGTCCGTTTCTTTGGCTCGCCGGCTGGTCACCAAAGAGCAAATAGACACGGTCCTTTGACTCAACTCTCCTCATTTCTCTTTCCTATACTCTACCCTTTTGTCTGTCTTTGGCTCGCCGGCTGGTCATGATAGAGCAAATAGACACGGTCCTTTGACTCAACTCTCCTCTTTTCTCTTTCCTATACTCTACCTTTTTTTTTCTCCCAGGCTTACTTCTCCCCCTGATCAAGGGAGTTGTTTGCTTGGTGGGGCCCTTTACCTTATCATTTCTCTCGCTTTGTTCTTGTTGCTGGAACCGCTGAACCCACCTTTACCTGTCCCTTCCTCCTAAACCCTTGCTGCTGTCGACAGGAGAGATTCAGGGCCGCCCCAACGCTTCGCCGTTTTGAATGTTGTAAAGACATCCCCAACTTCTACAACCGTCCCACCAAAGGTTAATCTTCAACCAAAGATTGGACTGATTTATCGGGGCCTTTCTATATTGCTTCAGTTCTGCAGCTGGTAACCGTCGTAGGGTTACAAACCACCCCAAAAGCAAAATGCGCATACGTCAAAGTTGAATGGCAAGCCTGAAATCTTGTCTGATTTTCTGGCTTGCTTGTCTGTGGAGGAGTTCTCTGGAAATGCAGTGCGAGACCAGCAATTTCCTTCAGGGATCATTGTAGTGAATATTTTATGCTTGATAGTATATATTATCATCTGCACTAACAATTTAACAAACAATTAACAAGTTATTAATCCTGGGTACAATCTCAATCAGGCAGAGATGCTTGCGCATGTGCATGCGCATTGTGTAGAGCCCCATTTAAAACCAGGTACCCTTTTAAACAGCGACACCGGTACAAATGCATTTCCCAGAGGTACCAAATTGGTTGGTAGTTATAGTGCTACCCTACTGGGAACTCAGGCCTCCAGCACCATGACCCGATATCCCCCTCAATTACATTATCCTGACACTGAGCTAACCAGTCCTTGTACTATCGTATTAATGCCAAGTGCCAAGCTAGGAAGCGACAAGTATCAATTTTCATTTTCAAGTCATTGGTTTGACTCGACCGGGAACCGACCTTCGCATCTGAGGCTCGCGCTCTAGCGATTAGGCCACCTAGCCTGGTCGATAAGAGCGTGAGTAGGGAGATCTCCCTAATAGTAATACACAAATTATAAAGATATGAGTGTGAGTTGGGAGATCTCCCAAATATACAAATTCTACAAATATGAGTGTGAGTACGGAGATCTCCCTCATAGACACATTGAAAAGCTATGAGTGTGAGTAGGGAGACCTCCCGAATATACAAATTGTAAAAATATTAGTGTGAGTATGGAGATCTCCCTAATAGACAAATTATAAATAGGGAGAAATATCATAGAGGGAAGTAAGCTGAATATCGAACAACTGATTCTAGTTGGATCCTACTGAGGTATTTAATTAAAGTTTCATAATCCAACGATTTTGAGTTTTTATCATTTTCTGAGATAAATATATTTAGTTAATCATTATAAACTACCTTATTTTGAGTGAAGTAATTTTGATTTAAAATGCCTAACTTGGGAGATATTTGAAATATAAACATGCTAAATCAATTTTAGCGTGCTTGTCAAAGCTCTGACCCTAATCGGCTTCAGCAGTAAGGTATTATATTAAATTGACATAGTGTGCTTTTCTATATAGCAACAGATAGTTAATAAGTGTACGATATGTATATTCAAATCTAGATAAGGTTTTCCTTTTGAAAATGTGTTGTTTTTATCAGACTCTGCAACTTTAATGTTGTGTCCATAAAAATGGAGAATTTCTTCTTCTTTTTTTTTTTTACCGGAGGCGGTGGCTGAAGCGGTAGAGCGATGGCCTCCCGTGTGGGAGATCGGGAGTTCGATTCCCGGACGAGTCAAGTCAATGACTTACAAAATTTATACCTGTCGCTTCCTAGCTTTGCGCTTGGCATTAATAGGATAGGGCAAGGACTGGTTAGCTCAGCATCAGGATAATGTGACTGAGGGCGATGTCACATCATCGTGTTGGCACCCTGATTTCACAGTGGGACAGCACTAAAAAGTCACCATGAGTGTGCACTGTCACAAGTCAGTACCCCTCCTGATATGCCCTTAGATGTTGCCAGAATGTAAAACTCCAACAACCAACCAACCTTAGATGTTGCCATGGCGTAAAACCTGCAAAACCAACGAACCAACTTCAATGTTGTGTCCTACGGTAGCTATTCACACACATGTATAATTTTATTATTTTTCATTTTTGTGTCCGACAGTAGAACATCTAAATTGTGTGCGCTAACAAGCACCGATTGTACAAGCCTGTGTCTAAAGGGGCTGTCACACTACGACGTATAACCTTAGTGTATGCTGACGTATGTGATTTTCGACCAACACGTCAGCGTACGTCGTCATACATTATGTATACATTGGGCATACATCGGGTACGTTCCGGGTACGTCGGTATATGTCTTCTTACGTCGCCATGCGCCGAGGGTCCGAAAAAAGTTTGTGCATGCTAAAAATTTGTCACTCTACGACGTATAACCTTAGTGTATGCTGACGTATGTGATTTTCGACCAACACGTCAGCATACGTGGTCATACATTATGTATACATTGGGCATACATCGGGTACGTTCCGGGTACGTCGGTATATGTCTTCTTACGTCGCCATGCGCCGAGGGTCCGAAAAAATTTTGTGCATGCTAAAAATTTCCAATGTGTGTTGACGTGTGGCTCGTACATTGAACATACGCTGCGTGTTCGGGATACATCAGCGTACATTGGGAGTATGTTAGGGATACGTTGGGATACGTTGCTGCACATTAGCCATACGTTCAGCCGGTGGGAACCTGCAGGCTGCATACAGTGCATTTACTGCCAACGGATGCCTTACGTACTCCTAATGTACTTCGAATGTATGCCTGCCGTATCTCCAGCATATTTAACGTATACGCCATACTTCTAGCGATGGAGTAACGTATGTAACATTGGTCAGTGTACCGTGAGCGTATGCAAGCATTTTGCGAATGTTTTGCGAACGTTTTGCGAATATTTTTGAGGCACATGAATGCTCTCATACGCTAGCAATAGGTCAGAGATACGTTCTGCATATGCTACATACGTTGTGTGTGCATTGTGTGCATGTTGTGTGTACGCCCATTTTTATCCCCTGCCACTGAAAAAGTTCGCCGAATGCCGATGTACTGGAACATTTTCAAACATTGAGCACACGCTGACGCCGTACGTCGAAGTGTGACAGGGCCTTTATCTTACAGTCGGACACGGCAGCTGGTGTTGGGCGTGTAGTACATGCACGTGTTACAGATAAAGGGCCGGTGTGTGAGAGGCAGTGATGGGGTTTGCGGGGGGGGGCGTGAGGTGGAAGACGGGGTGGCATTGAGGTGAGAGTCCCTGCACCGTGAAGTTAGGGCCGTCATAACTCAAGCCCAGTAATTCTAGACAGCTGTCCAAGCCGTATAAAAAAAATATAGATACAAGCTGGGTGGGTGGTGGTGGGAGGGAGTGGGGGTGGGGATGGGGGGGGGGTTTAGGAGGGAGGGAGGGAGGGAGGGAGGGAGGAGGAGGCGGGGGAGATCTCCATGACCCAGACAGTCCTCATGGGAGGTTGGTTCAGCTGTAGTTTAAACAGTTGCATAGCCCGATGAAAACATA
Organism: Branchipolynoe longqiensis; assembly: GCA_030323885.1. Classification (NCBI taxonomy): domain Eukaryota; kingdom Metazoa; phylum Annelida; class Polychaeta; order Phyllodocida; family Polynoidae; genus Branchipolynoe; species Branchipolynoe longqiensis. The sequence goes on from CM059192.1 coordinate 83,242,774, forward strand.
AAATTTTCAAAAAGCAAAACATATGTCATCTAGATTTGAACCTAGGTCTCCAAGTGCAAGACGGGATGGCCGAATGAGTTGAGCGTCCGTCTCCTGTAATGGGAGATCTGGGGATCCGAACCCATGGGTTTGTGGGTTCGAACCCTGGTCGAGTCAGACTGATGACTTATAAATTTATACTTGTCGCTTCCTAGCCAGTCGCTTGGCATTATTAGGATAGTTCAAAGTAAAGGAATATAAGCTATTACAATCAATTCAATGTACTTATCTCAGAAAAATGACAGAAACTCAAAACTATGGGACCTTGTAACTTTAGAATTAAACTTGCATAGTCCGATGAGAACATTAAATTTTCAAAAGCAAAAAATGTGTCATTTAGATTTGAACCTACATTTCCCACTTAGATACTGATGCACTTATTAAGTATTTGTTGCTGCCTAGAAGGGGCATATTAAGGCAATTTAATAGAACATTTGATTGCTGAAACTTTTGGGGTGGTCTAGAGTTTTGACAAGCATGGCAAAATTCATTTTGCATGCAACCAGACGGGATGGCTGAATGAGTGAGAGCATCCGTCTCCCGTGTTCGTAGACCATGGGATCGTGGGGTCGAACCCTGATCGAGTCAAACCAATGACTTAAAAATGGATACTTGTCGAAGGTGCTCAGCATTATTAGGACAGGACAAGGACTGGTTGGCTCAGTGTCAGGATAATGTGACTGAGTGGAATATCACATCATGGTGCTGGCAGCTGGTCTCCCAGTGGGGCAGCACTATAAAGTTGACATGAGTGCGCACTGTCACAATTCGGTACCCATCCTCATATGACCTTAGATGTTGCTAGGATGTAAAATAACAACAAACAAACATTGTGCATGCTTTCATTTAAAATATCTCCGAAGTTACTCATGCTAAAGAAAAGATAACTTAATATATTTATTTTAGAACAAGACAGACACTCAAAATCATCGGATTATGCAATTTTAGTCAGTCGCAGAAAAGCAGGGTTGTAGCGTGTACGTTTATGAAAGCAGGGTTGTCTGGTTGTAGCATGTAAAGGCCCTGTCACACTATGACATACGGCGTCAGCGCGTGCTCAACGTTAGAAAATTTGCCAGTACGTCGGCATTCGTCAAACTTTTCAGCGGCGGGGGATTAAAATTGGCATATACACAATGTACACACAATGTACGTAATGTAGGCAGAACATATCTCTGACCTATTGCTAGCGTATGAGAGCATTCATGTGCCTCGCAAAATGGTCGCAAAACGTTCGCATACGCTCATGAACGCTGACCAATGTTACATATGTTACTCCATCGCTAGAAGTTCGGCGTTGGCAGTACATGGACTGTACGCGGACTACACATTCCCACCAGCTAAACGAACAGCTAAAGTGCAGCAACATATACCAACGTATCCCTAACGTACTCCCAATGTATGCCAACATATCCCGAACATATACACAGCATACGTTCAATGTACGAGCCACACGTCGACACATGTTGGAAATTTTGAGCATGCACAAAATATTTCGGAGCCTCGACGCACAGCGACGTAAGACAATGTATAACAATGTATCTCGAACATACCCGATGTATGCCCAACGTATACGTAATGTTTGACGACGTACCCTGATGTTTTTTTTGTTTTTTAAATTTTTTTATTGAGGCTGTATTTATACTGTCCATAGCATATAAGCCCGGGTACCCAGGCTTGTTTTCAATGCTGGCCAGTTGTAGTGTTGGTGTTATCTTACCACACAGTGGCTGCTGATAAGGTATTTGATTGCCTGCATTTCAGTAGCAGATAGATAATTGGTTGGTATGGTTAGTAGCCTATGTTAGTTTTTTTGGATTTTCTTGGTATATATGTTTTTATTTTTCTACTCTTATTACTAGACTAGCCTACTCCTATTTACATATCATAGGCTTGTACGTAGCTGTGTGGTGTGTTATCTGGCTACTTTTGGCATGGTTACCTTCCATTGGGCATCCCGCTGGTGGGCCGTGACATATCACATGCCCCTTTGCAGTGCAGCTTACTGGGGGTTTCCTAGCCTTATTTTGCACAGATATTTTTTGTAAGTTTTTAGGTCAGGAATTTGTCGTTCCTTTACCGTTTGGGCATTCCACAACTTGGCAGCCATTTCCAGCGTGCTTCTCTCATGAGCTTTTATTCGGCTTCTGGTCTGCTTTAGTAGTGGTGCATTATTTGCTCTAGTAGCCCTTTGTGGTTTTGTTAGAAGTTTACTGTTTTGACTATAGCTATATGCTAATGTTTTCAAATGAATTATTCTCCTATTTTCTAGTAGTTTCACTTTGGTTCTTTTGTGTATGTCATAGGTTGGGTGCAGCTTGTCTACTCTTAGACAGATTTTTAGGGCTCTGTTCTGCAGTGTTTGCAGTTTTTTTAGTAGTTCTTTTCTCGCACCCATGTAGTTTACATCTCCATAGTCAAAATAGGGGAGCACCATGCCCTTGAAGATTTTTATTGACATTTCTTGTGTCATGTAGTCTCTTAGCTTTGCAAATAGCCACAGTTTGTGGTTTACTTTTTGTATAATTTTATTTATACATAGGTTGTAGTTTAGTTGGCTGTCCAACTCAAGGCCTAGGTATTTGTAATGGTCTACATTTTCTAGTGTTTGGTTTCCTAACTTACAGTGTAGTTTTCTTTCTGGCATTTGTTTATGCGAGAAGAGTACTGTTTTTGATTTGCTTGTGTTGATGGTTATTTTGTTGGACTCACACCACTCATCTAGTTTTAGTAGGAGTTTATTTAGTTTAGTTATTACCTCCTCCTCTGTGGTGCCATTTGCGTATATGACTGTGTCATCTGCATATAGTTGGAGGCATTCAGTTTGCAACCATTTTTCAAGGTCGTTTATATAGATTATAAAGAGTAGTGGCCCTAACACTGACCCTTGGGGTACACCACATGTGACAGGTTGGTTGTCTGATAGTGTATTGTTTATTTTTGTTTTCTGTTGCCTGTTGTTCAGGTAGCATCTTATCCAATCCATAGTGTTGGATTTTATGCCCATGGTTTTTAGTTTTTCCAGTAGTATTTTGTGGTCTACTGTGTCAAATGCTTTGCTGAAGTCAATGAAGGCGGCTCCAACTAATTGTTTTTGGTTCATTGATGCCATTATGTCATTTGTTAGGTTAGCTATTGTTTTTGATGTGGAGTGCAGTTTCCTGAAGCCCCCTTGTCTTTCGTTTAGTATATCATTTTTTTCCAGGTGTTCATTGATGTGTCTATGTAACACTTTTTCAATGAGCTTGCCTGGGGTTTGAAGAATTGATATTGGCCTGTAGTTTCCCATG